>PVJX010001507.1:0-132566 GCA_004027295.1 Dolichotis patagonum
GGGAGGATCTGAGAGGCCCCAGCCTGGGGCAGCTGCTCACCAAGGTGCCCTCTGCCCACACGGTCTTCACATCATTCACAGCCAGGCTGCGAGGTGCCTTCTGCGGTGAGGCTCAGCAGTTAACAAGCTCAACACTGTAGCACATAGGAGCCCCTGGTCAGCGCTGCTGGGCCCTCAGGCATGAAAGGAAGCACTGTGTCTCCTTCATGGCTGGCAAGAGCTAAACTCCAGGGTGAAGCCAGAGGAAGGGAAAACTAGGGCAGCGCCTCCGAAGGGGAAGGGAAAGCGGTGCCCTTCGCAGGTGAGCTGTGCAGACTGTCCCACAGGGGAGCGCTTTGCTTTTGATGAAACAGCTGATGTCTGTCTCCAGGAGGCAGACCGAGAGATCTGGGGCGGACACGATTTATCACAGCCGGAGATGACAGTGTCCTGGCCCAACACCCCCTGAGCTTCCAGCAGGCTACTCGACCGAAATATGAACACAGGAGTCTGTGTGACACTGTTTTCTCCATGGACCCTGCAACAGCTGGCCAATTGTTTATTCCTGCACAGACAGGAGTTGACAAACAGGTTACAAACAGGCGCCCAGTTGGCGGCTGCCCTCTGCTTTCCGGGTACAGATGCTGTAATCTCCCAACAACACAAGTCCACGGGGATTTCAGTGCTAGGGTAAAGTGTGGCACCCCAGGTAAAGGGACCCAGGATGGTGAAATGAAATCACGGCGCATGGCCGGCAAGGCTGCCGGATACTGAGGCATTTTGGAAGCATTCTAAATCCAAACCTGCACCACAGTGGTATCCTACATCTTTGCACCCTCTAAACTCAGTACCACAGAGGTGGACAGCTTCCTGGCTCAAGTTTTTAGGGGTCAACACTTTCTTGGGAGTAACGGAGGCCACGCTGCCTCCCACTGATACAACTCAGAGGTAGAGGAGAGATAATCCCAGAGACAACCTGAAAACATAAGGGGTGAGAGCTGATAAAGTTCATTTCCTTCAGAAGTGTTTGCTGGGATTGCCTCTCCCGTTGGAGTAGTTCCACCCAAGACCTCATCGGAAGTTCCGCAGCATCTTAGTAACCTGCTTCTGGGGAATCCACACCTAGAGCGGCCCTGAGGATGGGCACCCTGGAGCTGGGCTGCTCCTGGAAGGATAGCAACAAAGACTTCTCAGCAGGTGTCAGGTGATGTTATTCGCTATGTTAAATGTTAGAGCCACTGAGGCGATGGTCATCTCTCTGCAGTAGAATCACAGCTACCAAGTCCTCCACCTATGACGTGTTGGGAGAAGGCACAGGGATGAGGGACATCTTGGCTTCTGCAGGGACGAGTACTGAAGTGTACAGAAGTGATGGGACTTGCAGGATGGGAGAGTCCTGGATTCTGTTAACAGCCCTGGACTTGATGAAAGAGAGTAACAGGCTCAGGTCAGCCAATTACCAGCTCGAGGTGCGCTGTCAAAGCCAGAACGCCTCCATGGCAGCAATTAAAGTGGCCCTCATCTGCTGCAGCCAGAGGGCAGACAGTGCTGAAAATGAGGCCTCTAATTAAATCTAAGGGTGGAAAAATTATAACACAGACAGAGTGAAGAGTCTTGACAGGTCTCCTGGGCTAGCATGGGATCCATAGAGAAGAAGTGAAACCCTAAGTCCAGGGAAAAAGACACTGATGTGAGGGCTCCTAAGACTCTTGACCCTCCAGCTAGATGAGGAAAGGTTTCTCTCCTCCTTAGTTAGTCATGATAAAAGGCAGGACTTGGTCTAATGGCACACAGAAGGTGCTGCTTCCTCTTCTCAGAATCCTGGCTCCTCTCTTCATGACCTCCATGCCAATAACTAATGCCCATCACCCACACCATCATGCAGGCTCTGACATCTAGATTGTGCACAGACAGAGCTGCCAAATTAGTTATGCCCTCTTTGAACCAGCTGCAGCAGGAAAACGAACCATCTTACAAGCCCCTTGAGCCTCAACCATTGCTGAGAGTTCAGCTGACCACTATCTCGAAAATTCAGTGATCACATGGACATAGTGTGGGGCACATGCAGATCTGAACAGTCAAGGGGCGGACTGTAGGTCCAGTTTCAGCACTACTCTTGCGGACAGTTCCATGACCTGGATGGGCTCCTGCTTCCCTCCTGCACCCCCTTAACTCCTGGATTTTCTGCACCAGGGCTTGCTCCATAGTTCCAGAAAGTCACTTGCACAGGGACGACCCTTGCATGATGCATAGTGGCAGTTGGTGGACAAATACACCCATGCTGCATCCTGCAGAGAACGGTGCCAAAGCACAGTCCTTGAAATTCGTTAGAGGTTCTCTAGCAGTCTCGGGGTTCAGTTGCCTACAATGGTAACTAGATCCTCAACAAATCCTTCATTGATTTTTGCTCCCTTCCTGTTCTACTCCCATTGATTTCCTCTCCTGTTTCCTGGAAATATACTCTCAGTCTCCCTGCACTGGAGCTCCTGTCTGGGGCAAAGTAATCAAGACATCAGTTATGGTTTCTCCAGGGGCCAGGAGACAGAGAGCCTTGGGTAGCCCACTCTGATCTGGTCAGACATGCTATGTAAGTGAGTCAGGAGTTTGCCAGTTATCACTCACAATTCTAACTGTCAGAGATGTAAAATACAGGGAGGCATTAAATCCTGATAATTGTTGACTTCCCCTATTTTCTGGAAATAACATTTTTACCTTGCCTCAGTTTGCTCTGGATCACACAGCCCCACATAAAGTGGTTCCTCCCAGCCTCGATGACCCCCTGTCTCCTTCCCAGTCCTCTCCTGGTGCCCTTTGTCCACTCATGTGCAGTGGTTCTGTCCCTGTCATGTCTCATACTCTCCCAACATCCTGCCCAAGCCCCAGACTCAGCTCCCTGGAGAAACCCTTTCCACCCTCGTAGCTATCCAGAGTCTGTGACAGCTGGGTTCACCAGTATGCCATGATGTGGCAGCTGCTCGCAGGACTCCTTGAGTGGGTCACTTGTAACTATGGAAACCACTTGACATTGTTATGGACTTGAGCCATGGACTTTGGGTCCAAGCTTTATGAGAATAAAGACTGTCTCATCAATTCTAGTAACTTCAGCACCTCATACATTTCCAGCTGCATAACAGGTGCTTGGTAATGTTCACTTAGAAGTAAAGTTGCTGTGAAACAGTCAATCTTTAAGGTGCCCTAGTAGTCGATTAATGGATATACTAGTTTCTATGACTGCTGTAACAACACACCACAAATTAAGTGGTTTAAATGAAGAGAAATCTACTCTCACAGATCCAGAAGCCTAAAATTGAGGCCCTAGCAAGGCCACACTCCCTCTGGTCCACAGGGGAAGTCCATTCTTTCTCTTGCACCTTCCTGTGGCCATGGGAAGTCCTGGGTGTCCTGGGCTTGCAACTATCTACTCCCAGTCTCCTCTGGCACAGGCCTTGGATCCCTGCATCTCTGCCACTGGGTGGCATTTTCCTCTTCTCACAGGACACTGGTCATGATAAATTAGCCCACCCTAGTAACCCTCGTGTCCCTGTTGCAAAGAGCCTGTTTCCAAACAAGGGCGCTTTTCGTGGGTGCAGGAGTCAGGACTTCAGAGTACCGTTCTGGGCTGCAGAGTTCAGCGGATAACAACAGCAGGAGAGGAAAGGCGCCGGTGGAGAGACAGCATCGCTCTCATCACTTGCCAGTGTGACCAGAGTGAGACCAAACTCGAGGCATTGCACCAGCATCCGTATGTGTAATGGGCTCCCAGCCCAGCAGGGGAGGTGGGCACAGATCAGTAGCCTGCGTCCCTCTTCCTTGGCCTCAGGGCGATCCTCCAGCTCAACTCAAGTTCGTTTCCTGCCCGAATTCCTGTTCACTCCGTGCTGCAGTGGCTCCTGCAGCCAGCCCTGCTCCTCGCAGCAGGTGGTGGTGCCATCGCATCCTGCCCTCAGAACACAGGGCGATGCGCCCCGCCAGGCCGACGCCACTCGGAGTGGGTTTACTGGCCCCTCCTGCTTCCTCCACAGCACAGTCGGCAGCAGTCCCGGGCCAGAGCTCTGAGCCTGTGGGCTCTGCACATGGTGTCTAGCCGACACACAGCACCTCCTTCAGTGACAGGGAGGCCACAAGCCGTGGGGCACCTTCACAACACGCGTGGCTCTGTCTCAGGCTGAAGCCGCAAGTGTCTTTGCAGCAATGAGTACTTTATTCATTTGAAAAACTTATTTTGACAAAGAATCAACAGACTCTCTAGACCCCCTCACGTGGCCACAGTGCAGAGGCCTTCATGGAGCACTCAGCCCAGGGATGGGAAGGCGGAAGGCAGAGGGGGCCAGACCTGACCACCACGGCATGGGGAAAACCGCTCTGGAGCTGCACTGGGCCAGTATGTGCAGTGCCTGCCCATGAGCCCAGCACTCGGGAGACTGAGCTAGGAGCATCACTGTAAGTTCCAGGCCAGTGTGGACTACATAGAGACCCTGTCTCCTACCACCACCCCCAAGCAACTTGCAGAACATCGCTAGCAGTGTTGTTTCCTGGTCATGGGGCCCAGCCCGTCTGATATATCTGTCACTGGACACTCGGTTGGCTCCGTGGACTGAGAAATCACCCACACCCTCCTGTGGAGTGGCCACTGCTGCTTCTCCATGACGCCCAGTGACCAGGTCTACTCACAGTCCCACATCCTAGCCCTGCTGTCTGCTCCAGATGCCACACCAGCCCTGCTCTGAGCTGGTCCCCGGCAATCATGGCTCAAGTCCACTCTTGAGCCCGGAACAAGATCTGCAGACTTCAGTACCTGGGGCTGGGCTCAGGAGAGAGGAAGGTGGTACCAGCCTGGGCAGCTCCTGGCATGGACAGCGTGTACCCTGGTGTGGCTAGGGGCCCTGTCCAGAAACGCACTTCTCCCTGGGCAGCTGTGGGTCTGTGAACCCAGCCCCAGCCAGGCCAGAGTGGGAAGCTGAGGCCACTCTGGAGCTCAGAGCAACCCCCACAGAGACCACACACTTCAAGAGCATCGGACTCATAGGGCGCCCACTACCACCTCTTCCTCTCTCCCTTGCAGGAAAGGAGGGGACACTAAGCCCTGGGAAGGGGCTCAGCACATATCACCCCAGAATACGCCACTGTGGCATCTCAGATCCAAACTATAGTAAAAGCGATTAGCACAAATCCACTAAGGCAATCTATGAGCATCAATCAACCATGTCAATTTCACAATAAAGAGTATATTTTATCGCCAGTAAAATGCACAGTAGCCTGTGTACATAGCTAAGTGCGCATGCGTCAGCTAGTCACGGACCTTCAGCAGAACCACACAGGCCAAGCTGCAGGCAGCACAGGACCAGGCGCTGTGGGGAGAGTGGTGCTCCAGCTGTCTGGAGGTGAGCCCCAGGAGCCTCCTACCTGCCAGTGTCCCCATCATGCCTTCCCCCAGCTCGCTGGCCCCAGCCCACCCTGTCTTCCATTTATCTACAAATATTTGTGTCTAAAGCAGGGTCCCCAATCCACAGGGGCACAGTCACACAGCAGGAGGTCAGCAGTATGCAACTCAGCAAAGCATCCTCTATTTACAGCTGCTCCCCATCGCTCTGATCCCCCTACTCCTGCCGCACTCCACCCCCTGCCAGATCAGGGGAACACTGGATCCTCACAGGAGCATGCGCCCCACCATGAACCGTGCCTGCACGGGATCTAGGTTGTGCTCCTTGGGAGAATCCAATGCCTGATGACCTGAGGTGGAGCTGAGGCAGTGATGCTAGTGCTGGAGAGCAACTGCAAGTACAGATAAACATTAACAGAGAGATTGACTGCACAGAGACTACGATAAATCAAGTGTGCTTGCAGACTCACACCAAGACACTATCCGTGAGTAGCAAGTGACAAGCTACATTTCTGTGGCAGTGTTAAGTCAGAATCCAACACATTTAGTCTCTGCATGGCCTGACTGCTATTTTATTTACAGCTCCATTCACATCTCTTTTCCATCCTTCTCTCTTCCATCTCTTCTCTCAGCCTTGGTGAACTCATCACCTAACCTTAGTCAAATTAGAAAAAAAAAAAAGACAAGTCACTGGAGAACCTCTTTGAAAAGAGAGAAAGATCCAGTGATGAGACAGCAGAAGACTCTGCGATGCTAACCGTAAGAGAAAAGAGAGTCCCACTTAAATTACAGGTTCATTACAACAGGGGGGTCACATGGTCCAAGCCTGCTTTGTATAATATGTGGCCACCAGGAATCCAGTGACACCTTCAAGACTGCTGTACCACATGGAGGCCAAATGTGTTTCCTTCAAGACTTTGGATTTTTTCAAAAGAAGAAAACATGAACACGGAGAGCAGAAGTTACTGAAGGTCACCGTCACAAACCATGTCTGCACAGAAAGCATCACTCCCAGTGGTGAAACACCATTGCTAAAGCCAAGAGGCCCTTTCTCTTAAAGACTTAACTGTGTGTTGCTGAGGCTGTTTGTCAGGAACTTTTAAGACCGGCTTCAGTTCAAAAGGTACCTGTGTTTCTGTCTTGGTAGCACCACGGCTTTGCGAAATAGCTGAGGACACTGAGGTACAACTGTTAGAAAGGATTAACGAGTCACTGGCCAAAATTTTAGAGTGCTGAGAGCTGCTCCCGACATTTCTTTTAGAAAAAGTCACCTGGCAGCCATTTCTGTGACGCAGAATGGGTCACAAACCTCATGTGACATATTCAACCTGCTCAATGAACTCAGTCTATCACTTCACGGGAGAATGACAACTGTGTTCAAGTCATCAGGTAGAGTTGATGCACTCAAAGCCACCTGGAATTACAGCGGTGATGAATAAACACTGAAATTTTTTAACTGTGTCAAACACTAGCAGAGATTTTTAAAGAGACAGAGCCAGGTCACCTTTCTCCCAGCTGGTGCACGATCATCTACCTCAGCTTTCAAAAGAGTTGGAGCTAGGGCGTGGTGGCACACACCTGTAATCCCAGCACTCAGGAGGCTGAGGCAGGAGGATCACCACAAGTTCCAGGCCAGTTAGCGGTACATACTGAGTTCAAGACCAGCCTGAACTACACCGTGAGGCCCTGTCTCAATCCAGGCCTTAGAAAGAGTTTGAGCATTGCTTCCCAAGCACCAAAGATCCCCAACCTGGGAAGGGATGGATCCAGACTTGCGAATAAGTCAGGTGAGCTGACTTTGTTCAGTGCTAGGAAAGAATCCAGTGCTTGAGATCTCAAATGACAGTGGCCTTAGAAGTATGCTTAAGACATGCTGGAGTAAAGTCCAGGTGGAGTCTCTGAGGCTGCTGTAAAGGCCCTGAAAAGCCGGCTCCCAGCCCCACATCCTGCCTGGGTGACACAGGATTGCAGGGTAGACTGACAGAGTCACTGCACTTCGGTGTCGCTGTCTTCTGTCTCTCCAGACGGGACGGTCTGGGTGCAGGAAGGCCAGCCGAGGCTCCTGCTGATTCTGCACCTCGGTGAGCAGTGTAATTACTTCACTAAAGCTGCAACGCAGTGACAGAAATGATGGGCGCAATAAATGCGATGCCCTGCCTCATCCTGAAGCCACCCTGCCCCAGCCCGTGGACAAACTGTCTTCCACCCAGCGGGGCCCTGGCACCGAGGGCTGGAGGCCGCTGGTGTAAGGGTTCACGAGCTGCCCCTGCTGGCTCTTCTTGGGTCTTCTTCTTGGGGGAAGAGTCCCCCGCCATGGCAATTCTAACTCACACGTGTACGCTTTCCCTGCTAAGCCGTCTCACGTCTGTTTAATTCCTAGGCCCAGGCAGAGGTGCTAAGCGAGGAGAGAAGTTTCCCTCCCTGCACACCACAGGACTTAGCCACGGTTAGGTGGACAGTTCTGCGTCGGTGAGCACTGTCACAGTAAGCGCCACCATCTCCGCTGTCACCTTCTCTGCTGCCACCTCCTCCCAGGAAACACTAGGTCCCCAGTCCCCGTCTCCAGCCATGATACTGACAATCCACTTCCTGCCTCTGTGAGTCTGACTCTACTATGTAAGCAAAGCACAGAGGGTTTGTCCTGCACGACTGGCTCATCCCACAGAGCACCACGTCCATGTCTACCCCTCTTGCTGCATGTGTCAGAATTTCCCCCCCCTTTAAGGCTGTATAATACTCCACAGTGTGGAGCACATTTGGTTTAGCCCTTCGTCTGTCCGTGGACACCTTGGCTGCTTCTGCCTCTTGGGCGTTGAGAATAACATGGGAACATGTACGTCTTCCCGCCAGTGCTCCCAGAGGTGGAAGTCCTGGGCCCCACGCCTGCTGGCTCGGTTTCATCATCCAAGGACCCACCTCGAGGTTCCCCACAGCAGCTGCCCCATTTCCTATCCCACCAACAGGGCACAGGGTTCCAATTCTCCCACATTCCCTCCAACACTCGTAGGTGTGTCTGAAGAGAGGCTGAGCGAGCTGCTTCACCTGAGGAGCCAGGCCACCCCAGGGTTCCCCTGGCCAAGGAAGTGCAGGCGGGGAAGGGTCTCCAGTCCCGCAGAGCTCCGCCCTCCCCCGCCAGCCTCCCACAGATCTGTGTGGGTGCCGAGCAGACGCCGGCAGGGGTGTGTGTGTGCTCCAGGCAGCGCTGTGTCAGACACCATCCCCAAGATGTGACTGTGAGTCTGTTCACTCCACAGATGTCGGCAGCTCAGGGCCCCCCAACACACAGCCCCGTGGGAATAGCCATGCTGTAAACTTCAGCGCCAAGTTCCCTGGACTGCGCCAGGCAACACCAGTGAGTAAAAAGGCCACACGTGGGGCAGGAGAAAACAGTCACAAATCAAAGGCCTGGTGGAGGATCCGAACCCAGAGCACTGCAGTCGGAGACAAGTCAGATGAGGAGGCAGCAGGGATCCCGCACTTCTCGGGGTCCCCGCACCCTCCAGAGCCCCAGCGCCGCCCCCTCCCCAAAACCTCTGGGCCCATAGGGCAGGTGGCACTGTAACCCGACCCAGGACCCCCCAGCCCTGCCTCCTCCAAGGCAGGGGATAATGACCCATTTGTATTCATAAGACTATTGTTCAAAAGATTAATTAAAAGGCAAGAGCATTTTTAGCCATCTGTGCTAATTCAGGGGAAGAATGAGAAATATAATTGTGTTATCTGTAACTGAGAAGTTCGCACAGATCTTCTTGGAATCCGAATATTAATGTCTCTCCGAGAGACAGTGCAACTTGAGCAAATAATTGCTGTCGTGCCTCCCAAATTAGCTAAATTAAATGAGGATAATTTAAAATTTTGGGGGGACCAGAAGTCATCTGCCAGGGATAAGACAGGCTCTTTCCCCCAAGTTTGGGGAAACCGAGTCCCAAAGAGGCCGACAGAGGGGCTGCTGCCCCCACCCACGTCTGGGCTGTCGGCCGGGTTCCAGCCACAGGGGCAGGATGGATGCTTTGGGCATAAATAATGCAGCGGGGAAATCAGGTCAGCAGCAGTGGGGACACAGGCCAGGCCCAGCGTCCCCCACTTCCTCCTGAGTGGCTCTTCCAAACTCAGAGTTGGTGACCCAAAACCTCTGTCCCCGTGGGGCCATTGGGCAGCACCAGCCTGCAGTGCTGCCAGACCAACACCCTGCTGAAACGCAAGCAACCCGGTAAGGGTGCAGGGGTGCAGGGGGGCGGGAAGGTGGGTCCTGGGCCAAGGAAGGGGACCCTCGAATGGCCCAGCCTGAGCCCGGTGTGCTGAGCAGCAGCCTAAAGACTGGGCCTGGCTCCAGGGAGGTGGAGACCCAACGCCAGGGCCGGCTCCGGCCACCTGAGTCCAGGGGGGGGAAGTCACATGCAGGGGCCTGGAGCTCCAGGAGGGCAGGGCTCTCAGAAAGCTCTCGGGAAGATCCCAGACTCCTCGGGTTCCCCCCTCCACGCTGATGTGCTCACAGCCGGGCCGGTCACTCGGAGAGGAACAGAAGGAAATGTGATTGTCACAGCTGCCTGCGTGCACAGAGACAGGAGCACAAGCTCACGCAGCACTCACCCGTACACACGCATTCATGGGCCTGTGCCGACCACACCCACAGCACAGAGACTGAGAGACGGACTCTCGAACCCAGCCTGGGTGTGCACCAGCCCCTGCTCTGGGCAGGTCTGGAGACCCCTTTCTGGACTGAGTCCTTGCCCGCAAACTGGTAGCACAGGGCCTCTGTGCTGGGGAGCTTTGCCTTGGACCCGCCGTTGACCCCTGCCTGCTCCTCTGCACCCCTCCACGGCAGGGCTGGTCCCACACTGCTCCCACCACCAGCTCTGGTGGTGACCACTGGGCCCCCAGAGCAGGCTAGCAGTCCGCCGAGTATCTCAGCATGGCGTCTGCTCCCCCAAAGGACTGAGGATGCGGAGGGAGCGCCGTGCTCCGATGCAACGCTGACCTGGATTGTCATCCCCACAGGCTATCACTAGAGCCCCACGTCCCCCATGCAGCACCCCTGGACACCGTGGTGTGTGATTCCTGCCTGTCACGCTCCCTGCACACCCAGGTCATGTGACACAGAGAAAATGAACCAAGGTGCTGTGTGAGAACATCCAACCAGGGTCAGGGAGACATACCATGCTCCCCCCCGAGTCCCTGAGAAATGGTGGCTGTGAAGCACCATCCCCCTTCCTGGCCCCCACATTCAGCCATAACCCCGCCAGGCCTCCCCAGACATCCCTCGCTCCGCAGACCCCTTGGGACTCACCTGCCTCCTAGGCGGCTCACACAGTGAGCTTGCATCTCAGTCAAACCAAGTAGACACTCCCGCATGAGGACAGATGGGTGGGCAGCCCTGTTCTGGGCAACTGGGGGAAGCCCAGGTCACACCCCGGCTCCTGATCTCCAGGAGCGACGGTCAGGGAGAAGTGGCAGGGAAGCTGAGACCTCAGCCACACTGCTAGCCAGAGCGTGAGTGCCAGGCTGCCAACCGCAAAGCAAATGTGGGGCCCAGGAAGCAAGCACTTCAGATGAAACAAGTCGGGGTGGGGCAAGGCCAGCCAAGGTTCCAGGGTCCCCTGTCTTGTTACGGTGGGTGGGGGGGAGACGCCTCTCTAAGGAATACCGCCCATTCCTGGATGGGCAGACAGAGGCCACGGGACTGCAGAACTCAAGGTAAGGTCACTTTCCCAAGCTGCTCTTCCTTTTGAGCTCTTCTTACTGCCTGTGGGGAAGGGAATGCTACATTCCCCACCCCTGGGCGGATCCACACAGAAAGCGCTGCTTCTGCCCAAGGTGACACTCAGGGGGTCTCATCCGAGCTCTCTGTGAGCTCAGGTCTCCAGGGTCCCAGCCTCGAGCCCCTCACGCCCCCTGCACCCACCGGTGCCTGTGCTTCCCACAATCCGTCCATCGTGACCCACTGTGCGAAAGGACGCCTCCCTCTGCCCGAGCCTTGAGACCCGGCAGACCCGTGCTCTCCCCACGGCCATCGCCCTCCAGAGAGCCTCAAAGATGGCTCCTCCCGTCCTGCCTTCAGGCTCGCCTCACCTTGAGGCTGGGTGTGGGCCCTCTGGGGACAGGGACAGGGGAGATGGAGTGGGACAGTGTGGAGAAGCCAGAGAAAGAGACCTGAGGATGTCCACAGCACAGACCCAGGGCCACTGCAGGGAGGTCAGGGGAAGGGACACAGGTTCGGGGCCCGGAGAGGGGCAGGGAGGGCTGCAGCCAGCGGACAGCACCGGGGCCGAGGCAGGAGACCACGCAGCTGCTGCAGTGGGTCCCTTGGTGTTGGGCAGGAGTGGGTGGGGAGAAGACTTCAGGGATTGCTGCAGGGACAGAAGAGGAGAGGAGGGGGCTGAGAGTGGCACTGCCAACAAACAGATTTATTCAAAGGACAAGGATTTTACAGAACCCTAGGCCAGATCAGCAAGTGCATTTCTCAGACAACATCAGGAGCCTTGCTCAAGGCAAGTCAACAGCCAACTGTGTAAAGATGCTCCCTGCACGCACACACCCACGTGCACACACGCACCACTAAGGACACTTCACAGACATTCGATCCTGCCATCTATTTTGAAAACAAGCTTGGCAGCACAAAGACGGTGAACGAGGGTGAGGGGAAAGGGTGAAACCCAGAAGCCACTCCTGCAGGGGAGACACAGAAGGGCCAGGAGAGTCTCGCTGGAAGGCAAACCAGCCAGTGGCCTCCCACCCACAGGACATCACGCAGGAGGGCAGGATCGCCTGTGCCGGCACATGCCAGACAGCGTGAGGACGCAGAGCACAGGAGCGTCACGGCTGCAGGCCACACCTCCCTCAGAACAAGCCACACCTCCCTCAGAACAAGCCACACCTCCATCAGAACAAGCCACACCTCTATCAGAACAAGCCACACCTCCATCAGAACAAGCCACACCTCTATCAGAACAAGCCACACCTCCATCAAACAAGCCACACCTCTATCAGAACAAGCCACACCTCCATCTGAACAAGCCACACCTCTATCAGAACAAACTCGAACACCGCACCCTCCAGAAGAAAGCATTCTGCAAACCTTGGAAACCTTGGATAAAAGCCTCTGACTCGGAAGAAGAAGATGAGCAGCCCTGAGGGTTTTCTGAAGGAAAGAAGGGGAGGGGTTTCGGACAAGAGAAAGAAGAGCAAAGGAAGAAGTCACATGACTAAGATAGATAGAACATGTAGATGGATGATGGGTAGAGAGATGATAAATAGATGATAGAAAGATAGATGATAGATAATACATATGGATGGATGATAAATAGTAGGTAAATAGAAAAAGAGATTGTAGATAGATAGATAGATGATACAGGTAAATGGGTGATAGGTACATAGATAATAGAGATAATATGAGGCCATGAGTTTGAACCCCGGTACCAAAAAAAAAGTGATAGGTAGATAGATGATATATGTAGATGGATAGTAAACAGGTAGATAGATAATAGGTGATAGATGATAGATAGATAGATAGATAGATAGATAGATAGACTGCCAGAGCCAGGATGTGCAAAGTTGTGCCACTGTAACAAAACCACAAAGCCGAAATTCAGTTCCTTAGTGCACGAGCCAGCCGTTGCTCCTGGGGTAGACCCCTCAAAACGTGGGACTCGGGACAGCTCACCTGCGGTCTCCCCTGCTGGTCCACGCCGGCTGTAGCAGAAGTGAGGTACAGGGGGACCCCTGAGCCGTGCAGCTGCCAGGTGACCTGCGTGGCTCTGCTTGGCTCATCGCATGTGAGAGACCAGGGCCACTGCTGTGTGGCCTCTGTGATGTCCCAAGGTTCCAGCCGCCGGAGCCCACGCTGGCACTCACGCTGAAGAGCTCCATCCGCTCAGATGGCTCAAGGCTCAGAAGTGCTTCCAAGAAGCGGGGTCTCCGTCATCCTGGCTCTGGTACTTTTGCTTTGCTCTGGTTTTTTCCGTGCTATTGCAAACTTCTACTCCAGGAGGAAGAGAGCACGTCATGTACCCTATAGAAAACGCCTACCGCTGTGCTACTGAAGGCGCTGCCGACCGTTCTAACAAAGCAAACCCAAAAATACCTCAGGGCTCAGCACGACGGTCCCTGACTCTTTGCGATGAGCGTTTGCCGCCTGCACGGGGCGGGTGGGGCCTCTGCCGCCTGCCCTCGTCTGCAGCTCCAACCCGAGGCCCACGCAGGTGGGACAGTGCCAGGACTTGGACCCTGCCTGAAAAGCCCATTCCCAGCAGCAGTGCTTCAACTTGGAAGAAGACACAGGTCCCTAGTGGGCAGTGAGTCGTCTGCAGTGACCACTGGAAACACTGAGGCAGTTCCAGCAACTTATATGTAGATGACAGACAGACAGACAGACAGACAGAGAGATGACTGACAGATACAGATACATAGAGCTGATAGGTGATAGATGGTTGATGGGTGGATAGATGAGAGATAGGTAGTGGATAGGTATGTAGATATACAGAGTAGGCTGATGACAGATAACAGATGATGGATGGACAACAGATGAGAGACAGATGACAGGTGGATGGATGGATGGATGGATGGATAGACAGACAGATAAACAGATAGACAAATAGACAGACAGATGGCAGATAAAGGCAGCAGCTAAATGTAGTCCAAGCACGGTTCCTCTCAGCTGAGAGATGGCAGCGCGTTTCTTTTGTTACAGATTTCACACTCCAAACCTGCTGCTGTCCCCCAAATACTACATGTGAGAAGGGAGGAGCCAGGTTGGGGTCCAGTGCAGCGGCCTTGTGGAGCAGGGAGGGATCCCCAGTTCCCACGCTCTCGATTCCATCCCACTCTGTCTCAACCAGCAGCAATGACGCTTAATTTATGAAAGTCACCAGGTGGGGGTGGGCACCGGAAGTGGTCATCTTCACGGGAAATCATGCTCAGAGGACAGTGAGCAGCAGAGATGGAGCCGGGGCCTCGCCGAGTCCGGGGAGAGGCACCGCCCCAGGACCAGTCTGCACCCACTTCCTCCAGTCCCACACAAGGGACCCCAGGAACGCTGCCTGTCCCCACCCACTCCCAGGGTCTCCCTGCTCCTCCTCACCCTCCCATTTCCCTTCCAGACCCTGACAGCCTCCAGGGGATTTTTCAGAGGGCCTTACCTTTTAGAAGAGCTTTAAGGCCAGAGAGCATCCCCCACCCCACCTCCCACCCTGGGCAGCGCACCTGTAACCCGGGCACCTCCTTGACAGCGTTGTCACCCATCCTTGGTCCCTGCTAGAGGTCATTCAGGCCCATCACACTGCCCTAAAACCCGTCTGTGCATCACCCTGTCACCCTCACCCAGCCACCCCCGGCATGGGCTCGCCCTCCCTGCCCGGCTCCGTCTGGTCAGCTCCATCCGAGCCTGTGCTGGGTGGCAAAGCTGTTCCTCCTGGCAAGACCAGCAGCAGTGACGTGGTTTGGGCCCCGCCGGGAGGAGCAGACAGGTGACTGCGAGCACCCTGTAGGCAAAGGGAGCAAGAGTTCGGGGGAGCCCGAACTCTCATTGCTGAGACAAAACACCCAACACCCAACGTGAAGGACGGAAAGGTCCGCCCATAACCAGCTGACCCCAAGGGAGGGTGGCGGGGCACAGGGGCAACCGCTCAAGGCAGCAGAAGACAGCAAAGCAGCAAGAGCAAAAGGGGAGAGAAGCAGGCCTCTTTTCCTGCCTTATGTTGTAAAGAGCCCTCTGGCCCCCCACGGCAGATGTATCACTCACAAAATCGGCCCTCCTCTTACACAGGTGAGGATGTTTACAAAGCAAGGACCTTGCCCCCTGCTGGGCCTCTTAGTTAAACTTGTAAACTTCTCAAGTTGACAATGGATCAATCATAACAACCACAGAGGCCTCCGACCCACCCTAGTCAGGGGTCACATCCGCCAGTGGAGGCCGGCTGCCACAGACGGGCTCTGGGCAGGGCGAGCTGGGGTGAACGGAGGAGTCAGAGTGGCTGGGGGACCCGTCCAGCGAGGAGACAGGTGGGCAGGTGACCGACTGTCAGGCAGGCAGGGTGAGCAGGGTGAGAACAACGTAGGGACAGGAAACAGAGAGACGGCCGAGGCTGCGGTGTGCCTGGCTGTCAAGGAGAACCCCGGAAGGGCACCAAGCACGGCCACGCCGGGGACAAGGGGTGTGGAGCGGGAGAGAGCCAAGGAGCCAGAGGGAGGGACCGAAGCAGGTGTGTTCTCTCGGTGGGGGTGTCCCCTGCTCTGGGAGCACTGTGCCAGCCGCCATTCCTGGGAAGGTCAGGAGCTTTGCCTTCGCTCTTCCGATGACAGAGGAGCCGTGGGTCTGAGCAGAGGCCTGGGATGGACGCGACCGTGACCCAGAAGCAGCCATAAAGGTGTCGGCACTAGGGTTGGAGATGGCAGAGCCCTGTAGCAGGACCAGGGCATGAGGAGTGTCACGCAGACAGCGACAGGACCCACCATGTCATGGAGGGACCGCCACCGTGTGACCCTCAAGGGTGAGAGCAGAGGCTCAGAGGTCGGGGGGCCGCTGTGGGGTGTCGTCTAACAGCACCGTGCACAGGAGTTTGTCAGCCCAACTCGGAACTCAGGTCCCCTTGATGGAGTCCGAGGTGGAGAAGCAGCCTGTGGTCACCGGAGCTCAGCCCAGCAGCCTCGCCCCTCACCCACTCCGCCCCGGGGATGCCGGGGCTCCTGCCCTGTGGAGGGAGCTGGCTGTGCACGGCACGCAGCCCCTTCCAGCCACCATGCTGCCGCTCCTGGAGCCAGCGAGGGGGAAACACAATTTACAATTCGAACTCGGCTCCCGGAGCCCAGGATCATCACGCTCGGGAGACAGATGGTGAGGCAGTGTGGTGGGGGGGGGCCTAACACATCCCAAGAGGCAGGGAGGGTGCCAGAGGGAACGCAGCCTCAACCTTGTCCCAACCTGGAGGGGCCACCCTGTCCCCCACCCTATCCTCAGTGTCACTCAGCCCTCCTCGCCACCCAGCGGTCCAAGGCAAAGGTCCTGGGGTCTGAGAGTGAGCGACCAAGCGCACACACTGCACAGCTGCCAGCAGCGGGAGAGGGGGCACAGGGCACTCTCCCCGCTGCCATCTCTAAATGAAGGACATGGGCGCCTCTTGCCAAGGAGAGCAGGTGTGTGGGGATCGGGCTCCACCCAGCCCCGTGTCCCACTCGACAGTGCCTGGGGCAGAGCCTGCCCGCTCCGCTGGCCGCTGTCTGCTGGACAGGAAGGCACTGCTCCGAGGACGGCGGGGCCCCAGCAAGGGCGCTGCCCACGTAACTGCTGTCAGAGAGCTTGCTGGTTTCCTGCTCCAGGGTCTGCACACGCAGAGGCCAGCAGCCAGGTGGGGAAAATGCAGGACAGACACCACAGGGAGGCCAGAGGTCGAGGACCAGGCCCCAGGGATGGAACACAACATAGCCGGGCCAGGTTAGGCGTGAGGGTGGCCGGGTAAGGAAGGACAAGGACACAGGTCAGACCCCAAGGGCCGTGCACAGCAGATCTCAGGAAGCAGGGCAGAGAAAGGAAAGGATGCCCCAGAAACAGAAGCCCGAGCAGCGCTGCCACCCAGCGGAAGGGCAGCTCAGAGATTCTGGAAAGGTCTATGGCTGAGTCCCCCTCGCCAACTGGAAACCTCCAGTAAGACGGAAGCAGAGAGTGTCAGGAACAATAGAATCCCAACACAGGCACACCCACGCCACACCACGGCGGGAGGGCTGGAGGGCAAGAGGGGAGGGAGGGAGGCGGGGATGGGGTCCCACGTGCTCCTGAACCCCCAGGGGACACCGGCTCGGCCTCGAGCTGCCAGGGGCACGTTTGAGTCCCAGCCTGGAATCACTGAGGACAGAAGTACTGAAGACCCAAAGGTCCCCACGACCCAACACCTCTCTGCATGTTCATAAGCGCTTTCATCCCGGTGAACTGCATGGTTTGGGGGTGTTTTCTTTTCAGCCACCTGTTTCTCCCCATGGAGGGAAAAGTGATTAACAGCGCTGAAAAGAAAGGAAATGGGATCTCCTGAAAGTTGCTTGAATCACTGGGACACAAATCACACCTGCTCTCATAGGAAAGCCTTGGCAGAGGGAAACTGAGGCAGAGCCCCCCCCAACCCCATGTACTTGCCCCAGCCTCCAGCACAACTGCCCTCGGGCTCAGATGTTCAGGGGTCAGACCCTGTCTCTTCCTGTCCCCCTTGGGGCCTGTTTGCTGCATGGGACCCTTGAGGAAGTCACAAGGCAGAGGGGACACAGCCCGTGATGGCCACCCAACATAGGCCGGGTGTGGGTCAGTGCTGTGTTTAAGGTGTCACCCCAGGCAAGGGGACTCGCCGGCTTGCTTCCTCACTTATTCACTTGTGAACTGTGACAACAATCCTGCAAATATGCACAGAGAGCTTTGCAAGGTCCTTGGGGACAAAAAACCGAGGCAGCAGCAGGG
The DNA here is from genome assembly GCA_004027295.1 of Dolichotis patagonum. Classification (NCBI taxonomy): domain Eukaryota; kingdom Metazoa; phylum Chordata; class Mammalia; order Rodentia; family Caviidae; genus Dolichotis; species Dolichotis patagonum. The sequence continues at coordinate 17,793 of PVJX010001507.1, forward strand.
TCCCCGCCCCAGCCTGGTTGTCCCTGAAGAGAAGTCTCCGGCCAGCTGCAAAGTGGGCTCCTGTCTCTCCAGCCACACACGGCAGGCTGGCCTCGAATCCCACCCCGCCGTCCTCAGGCCTCCCCACGTCCACACCCCGGAGCTGGCGTAGGAGTCATCGTCCACGGCGTAAACCTCGGGGAAGAATCTCCTCGAAGTCCTGGGGGCTGAAGTCCAGTGTCAAGGCCTGAACAGCGTGGGTCCCTCGGGGACTGCTCTCCTAGGTCCATGGACAGGCACCTCCCCGCATCCTCTCTTGTCCCTCGGGCACATCTGCATCCCAATGTCCCCTTCTTGTAAGAATGCTGGTCAGACTGGCCTCGGGTCCACCTCCTGGCTTTGTTTCACTTCAATCCCTCTTTAAGCATCTTGTCCCCAAACAAAGTCACAGGTACAGGTGCAGGTGAGAATGTCAGGGCCTGAGTCAGAGAGAGACCCACACACCCCACTGGCTTCTCCGAGCCTTGATCTCCTCATCTAAAAAGGAGGCATCATAACACCAGCCCTTCAGGGCCCCAGAACAGAGCCACCGAGTCGGGCTGGGGAGATGCTGGGCTGTCACCCTCTCCTCTCCACACACAGGAAGCGAGTGAGATTGGGCGACCCTGTGACAACCAGGCTCCCAGGCAGGAGAGGAAATTAGCATGTCCCCCGGCAGAGAAGTCCTTTAAGAAGACACAGGAGCACAAGGTCAGCACTGTCCAGCCAGACCGTCCACTCAGCGGCTAATTACACCGCCAGCCCGGCCACTGGCCTTAGATGCTAACCGAGACCAGCTCTTTGCTGATCATTTTTAAAAGGAAGGCAGTCTCTGGGTGGGAGGGCTCTGGTTTTTCTTCTGAACTCCATAATGAATAATTTATAGAAAAGCTTTATTGGCGCCCAGAGTTCCACAATAAATGTTCCATGAGAACAGACGCAAATATTTCAGCAGTGATATCCCTCTGGTGGGTCCGGCTGACGGACCAAACCAGATTTGAGCTGCCTCACCGCTTATTTACAAAAAATATCAGAATCCCACATTTATTTGCATTTTTCCAGGCACCAGGGTAGTGACAGATGTGAGAGGGGCACATGGGCAGCAAAAGCAGCTGCTGCTCCTGCTCTGGGAAGGAGGAGGGGTCGGGGTTGGTGCAGGAGGCGCAGAGGGGTCTGCAGCTGCCCGTGCCCTTTGCCCCCGCGCAGCAGTTAGCAGGCTGGGGAGGAGAAGGGTCCCGCTCCTGGCTGAGGAGCAGCATTCGCCCCCTCGGCGCCTGGGGCTCAAGGTGGAGAGGGAAGCCTTCCCTGACTCTGCACCCAGGGCTTGAGGCTCTTGGATAGGAGCGAGGAGCCCCTGGTTCAAATCCTCCTCCCTGTCCACGTGAGTAAAATGGCAAGGAGGACCCTCCAGAGACACCCTCAGGGCAACGCCCACACCCGACCGAGGCTTCCGGGATGGCCGAGGGCACCAGGAGAAGCCCATGCTGACAACCGTCATGCTCCTGTCCCTATGGCACTGGGGGACAGTATCTTTCTCCTAAGTGTCCGAGTGTCCTTAGCAGGAGCGTTAGGCCAGCCGGTCACTCTCACTGTCCTTCTGAGGGTTCCTCTGTCCCCCGACCCTACACAAGCCAGAGAGAGGAGACAGCAATGGAGGAGACACCAGGCCATCTCTGTCCCGAGGACTCATGGGAGCAACCTGTGCTTTCTGCCGCCGAGGATGCACGTCCTTGGGTGGCAGGGGTGGGGACAGATTGGGTGACACAGTTGAGTGGGCCAAAAATAGTCCAGGTTCCTACACATGACAAGGACAGAACTGCCAAGCGTATGGCTCATAGTATGTAGCAAGTTTATTAAAGATCTCAGCGAGCAGGCAGGAACGGGCAGAAGGATGAAGAAGACGAGAAAAGGGGGTTTAATAAAGGGGCTTTTGGCATTTATAGGTTGGATGTCCACAACCCCAGGTGCCTCCACTGCCCCCCTGCTGACGTCAGCAATCTGCAGGCCCCTCTGGGCTTAAACCTGGGGTTCTTTACAGGTGCGTGGAGAGCTGGGTGCTGAGAAGAAGGGGTAGGGACGTTGGCAGAGGAAGCAGATGTGTCTGGCTGGGCCCTGTGGGCAGTGGCTGCACTACGTTCCCCATGGTCCCGGGGGTAGGGCCGTCAGATCACCAGCGTTTCTAAGAGCTGTGCAGAATGCTGCCAACAGGGGCTGCCAAAAAGCAAGCAGGTTGTGTGCCCCCCCCAGCGCGGGCAGGAAGGCACAGGGACAAGCACCCCACTGGGCAGGAACCTGGCTCTGACTCCTCCCCTCTCAAGCAGAGCACCCGGGGGAAGAGTCCACTACCTCCCCTGAGAAACAGCAGAACAACCATGTCGGCTTCAGTCTGTTACAGTGTGCGTGCTGGGGATAGGAAGTGAAGCGCTTCGGTCTGCGTCTGGATGTGGGCAGCTCCACAAGTGTTCGTGTCGCTGTCCCAAAATGTGGTCAGCCGCCAACAATGCATCAGGCCCAGCGTGCCGGCCAATCGCATAGGCCATGACCGTTCTCAGCCAGTCAGCACGTGGAATTCCCTGGTGACTGTCCTAGCTCCAGGAGTAGCGTGTGACTAGGTTGGCGAAGCAGAATGACAGGGATTAGAGGCACCGTCCCAGCTAAGACCTGTAAGACAAGGGACATCAGACAGAGGAGCACACCTGAGAGGAAGGAAGCGAAGGCGCTGAGCCCAAGGACGCTGGGGACAGGGGTGGGTGGAGCCAAAAGACCCTTAAGGGGCGGGGACCACGATGAGACCAGGGAGCCCAAGTCTGCAGGACAGGGCACCAGAGAGACGGCAGCTACAGAGGCAGAGCTGGGAGCAGGCGGGGTGCAAAGGACACTCAGCAAAGCAGTGAGCAGATGTGCAGCCGGGAAGCTCCCCACAGCTGGTGAGCAAAGCCCCAGCCGATGAGCAGAAACAGCACCGGTGTGCACAGCAGTCCAACTGCTCCTGTGCCCACGGCCGACCAGCAGCCTCGGACTCCAGCGTGCAGGGCCTGGAGTGTGCGCCTCAGCCGTGGGAATCATCGCCGTCCCAGACGGAACGCCGAGCCGGACCCCTAACATCCAAAAAGCACCCGAAACGATCCAAGTCTTTCCAAGGAGCATAACTGCATCCCAGAGCAAAGCTCAAAAATAATTTGGGAATTTTTAAAAAGCCAGCAACCAATAAAAAATCTCTTTGCTCGCAAAGAAGTGTGAGAACACAACCGATAATAAGATGAAAAATCAACCAGAAGTGACTCAGAATGGACAGCCCTGTTAGGACTAGCAGTCAGGAACCTTCAAGAGATTATTACAGCCGTGCCCCGTATGCTTGAAAAGTTGGGTATGAAAAGTGTAAAAAGACCCAAATCAAATTTCTGGACATGGAAACTATAGTATCTGAGGTGAGAAATACAATGAATAAATTAATAGCAGATTCGACATTGACATCTGCTCATTAACATTTAAGTTAATGAACTTAAAGACACCAAAGTAACATATTCTAAACAAAACTCAGCCAGGAAAAATACTTCTTAAAATTAACAAAAACTTGGAGCTCGCGGCTGAGCTTCAAGCAACCTGACGTTTGTGTAACTGAAATCACAAAAGGATGGGGAAGGGACATTTTTTTCTTCTTTTTGAAGAAATGGCTGGAATATCCAGTCTGATGAAAACCACACACCCACAGATTCAAGAAACCCGAGGAACCTCAAGTACAAGAAATACAAAGGCTTCTTTTAGTCCTGAGGTTCGAGCCCAGGGTGTTTGCAATGAGCCACAATCCCCAGCCCTTTTTCGCTTTCTTAGTTTGAGATTGCAGTGTCATTAAAGTCACTGAATTGCCCAGGCTGTGCCCAAGCTTGCCATCCTCCTGCCTCAGCCTCCTACAGTGCTGGAGTGGCAGGCGTGTGCCGCCATAACCAGCTTTTAAAAAAGAGAAGAAACAGAAAGACTCATAGCCATCAACTCGCTTTACCCTGATGATGAAGACAATACTTCAAAAGGACCCAGAGGGGGAAAACATGTCATTCACAGGGGAACAAGGACAGAAATGGCTGCGGACTTCTTACTGGAAACCACGCAAGCCAGATCACCGTAGACAACATCTTTATAGTGCAAGGGAGAGAGCCATCGACCCAGAGTCCCACGGGGCGAGGCTCTCTTTAAAAGACAAAGGCAAGACGTGGGTCCTCAGATGAGCCGCAGTGACCGTGCTCCTCCATCCCGCCCTCTGGGCACATCTGTAACAGCTGGACTTAGGCTTGGACTCCGAAAAGTAAATTGCAGCAGCAAGGGAAAGAGTCAAATTTCAGAGTTCAGTCTCTAACCAGCAGCAAGGTCACAGATTTCTCCCAGGTCACTGCAAGCAGGTGCAGCGGGGCACTGCCACCCACAGAGGAAGCCTCAAGGGGAGCCCTCCACTTCCGGCTCAAGAGCAGGAGAGGAGTCTCCTGGTGCTCAGCGGAAAGGTGGAAAACCCACAGCCTCCTCTCTGCCTCCCAACCCAGCCTGCAAGCTTCCTGTGCGTTTTTGTTGAACCGCAGCAGGAACCCACAGGAGTGGAGGGAGGAGAACTTCCTGCCCTGCCCATGGTCCTGTGACCCCCCCCAAGTCCTGAGAAATCCCCACTGCTCTTTCCTCCTTCCATGCTCTGCCGACCAGCACCCAGGCATGCATGTCAGGAAGGGTGACCAGGGGCCCCACTGTGGCCCAGGACCACTGGGCCGAACCGCACCCAGCAGATGGTAGAGCCGGAGCAGCTCCGGGGTAACCTTTGGGGCATTTCTGCCACTCCCGCCTGGCAGACTCCCGTGTGGTAGGGGCCCGACTGCGTGTGAACCCTGGCTCCCAGCCTCCCCCAAGCTGCCCTAACCCGAAGACCCGCTCCAAGACAGCGCACCTGTGGGGCAGACCCGAACGCCCTCCACACACCAACCCGGGACCGACCCACGGGAGGCGGCTTAGAACATGTGGCTTGGAGTGAGCCAGGTCCGTTGCTCGCCAAAACAGAAGAACCAACAGTTTGTCATGTTTAAATACAGTTGAGAATCTCCTAGCAGAATATTCAAAATGTTCCAGAAACAATCCAAAATTACGTGGTGTATAAAGAACTAGAAAAAAGCTCAACTTACTCAGAGAAAATAACCATTGCCAATGAAAAGATGGCAAAGGTATTGAGACTATATTTTTAAAGCAGTTCATTTATCTGTTTTTCATTCCTGTATTGAAATATTGGAGGCAGATTATTTTACAAAGAAAAAAAGTATATTTAATCATAGTCCTGAGGTTAAAAGGCCTACATCTGATGTTGGCCTTGCTGATAGAATCCTGGGAAACACAGGCATCATGCAGCAGGAGAGACGAGAAGTGTGTGTGTGTGTGTGTGTGTGTGTGTGTGCCTGTACACATGTATTCTCTGTCTCTCTGTCTCTGTCTCTCTTCTAATGAGCCTACCAGAAATCTAATCCTAGTCTAATCCTAGTCACCCCAAAACCCCCACCTCGAAGTAAGCCCCAACCCTCTTAATACCTCACGCTGAGGATTAAATTTCAACACATGAACCCTTTGGGGTACCCGTAACCCAGGGCCAAACCATGGCCAGCACTGTTATAAACATACTCCAGACAACCATGAACACTCTTGAAACAAACACTAGAGACTGGCACAGTAAAAGATATAAATAAAAACAAATGGAAATTGTAGAACTGAAAAACATTTTTAGATTTACAGAGGGAGATTCAAAGCAGATCTGAAACAATGGGTGGAAATCTATTGTCAAATCTTAGCAGAAAGACTAATTATTGAAAGGAATCAGGAATCTCTGGCTGAAAAAGAAAATAGGCATCCCTAATGCTCCTGTCATTGGGGCTCCAGAAGGAGGGGGAAGGACCCTGTGCTTTCCTCTGGGTTCCTCTAGAACGTAACAGCTGGGAGCTTCCTGGATTTGTGACAACCTAAAGAACCAGAGTGCCTCAAGCAGGACACACCCATAGAGTCCAGCTCTGCTAAACTGAGACCCCTGAGGCACCTGTGAAATGGGGAGGGACACACACACACTGTGACACAGCAGTCTCTACAACATTCCCAGACATGGGAGTGGCAGAAATGGTCCATTAAGGGCCCCAAAGGACACACCTGCAGGGTCACTTCAATGGTTTCTTTTTCTGCCTTACTGCAATTCTCTCTCAAACTCCACCTAGCAAATTCAGCACTCCAAGGGCTAGCACAGGAGACGGCATTCCCTCCAGCCTGGGTGGGCAGAGGAGGCAGAGGTGAGCTGAAAGAGAGGAGGGCAGAGCAGCTGCAAGGCGATTCTCCCCCTGGCCCTTGGCCCAGAGCCATCTCTACTCCGGTCCTCCCAGCATGGGTGGCATCCAGGCTCTGGGGCTCCTGCTGCCCCTGCAGAGGCCACCCAGCTCAGTTCTCACTCCTGAGTATCCTCAGCCACACCTGTGTCCAGTGTCCTTTCCCCCGTGGGCCAAGCAGGATGTGACTCGGGTGCCCCGACTGCACCGAGCTGGGTTCTCCTCCTCCCCAAAGATCCCTGGTGCATTTGGGGGAGGATGGAGCCTTTGGTTCCCCTAGAAGGACAGAGAGACCTCACTCCTGCCCCAGCCCTTGAAATTGGGGTCAGGTGGAGGGACCCGTGGCCCCAGGAGGCACAGGACCACATCCACTCAAGAGCCGTGCAAGGGGCCACCGTGACTCAAGCGCCACATCTTCAGTGCCCCCCAAGTCTTCACAGCCTTGGAATGCCTGGCCCTGTCCCCTCCTCCCCGGAGGACAAGCAGTGAGCAAATGAACCCTGAAGTCTCCTGTCCCCCCTAAGTCCTAGCAACCATGGGGACTCCTGACATCCACATGCCCAAGACAGCAGGACCGAAATGCATCGTTCTGGCATCATCTGCTGGCCAACTCCCGACCTCCGTCCACCTCCCAGCCCTCCTTCACCATTGACCATGGAGTGGGGGCCCACCTTCTGCACAGGTGACACCCAGTGTGGCTGGAACATCTGCCACTGGTTGGCAAGGTGCCCCTCACACCGCCCTCCAGCCCAGGGGACCTCCTCCTTCCCCAGCAGCCCCACTGCTGGTGGCGCCCATCTCCATCCCACAGAAGCTGAGTCAGGCACGACCCTCATCCTCTCCATAAGCTGAAAAGGGAGCCTGCTGCAAAAGGGGCCCCCAAGGGGGAGACCCAGGGTCATTTGGAGGGCTGGCAACTTCCCATCATCCCCTCCATTCCCTTTCTCTTGGCTCTGAAATGCAAACAGGCCCTCCCCAGTGAGGTGTTGGGGAGCAGCCCTGGGGCTGACCCATTGCAGGGACCAGGCCCTCCTCCGTCAGCTGCCCCAGCCCTCACTCAGGGCTGGGCTGCACTGGGGACACTGGCTCCCTGCCATCTGCCCAGGGGTTTGCCTCTTGCTGTCACAGGAGAGGGAGGGGCCTGGACCCTGAAGAGTGAGTGCAGGAGCCATGTGTGGGACAGCACCATGGACAGAGGCTGCCCAGGCGCTGGGATTGACCCACTGGGGACTAACGGGACTCTGAGCCAGGGCAGGTGCTGGACAGCCCCCTGCAGGATGGAACGGAGGCCTAGCTTCTCCTGGGGTGAGCAGAATCTGCCTCCCACAGTGCTCCACACACTGGGCCACAGAGCCCTGAGGCCATCTATCCCCATTTCCCGGTTTCCCGGAAGTTCTCCACGCTTCCCTGCAGGAGTCTGGCCCACGGGGGCACAGTCAGGATTCATATCCCAGCTCTGCTGCCCACTGGAGTGGGGCCCAGGCTGCTCCCTCCAGGCTGTGGGAACAGCTGGGAACAGCCAACCCAGCCTCGGCTTCCGGACCCCGAAGCTGCTGCTCAGGTCCAAGCAGCTCCACACCCCACTGCCACCCACAGTCACCTCCTTCCCGCCTCCTGAAGGAAACATTGGCCACAGACAGGCGGCTTACATAGCAGACACCACTGTCACACGCCCAGGCAGCTGGCAAAGCTGCGCCCCGTAAAGCCCCAACCTCCCTCCAGCTGCTGGCAGCTGCTTCGGTCTGGCCCCCTTGGTTTGCAGATCCACCTTGACCTCGCACGTGGGCTCTCCGTGTGCACCTATGCGTGTATCTGCCTCCAAATTTACCCTTTAATAATGACCCTGACATACTGCATTAGGGATCATTCTAAAGCCCAATCTGAACCAGTGACCTCCCCAAGAATCCCATTTCCAAGAATGGCCACATTAGTCTGGCACAGTGCCACGTGCCTGTAATCCAGTGCTCAGGAGGCTGAGGCAGGAGGATCATGTGTTTAAATCCAGCTGGGGCTAAACACCCAGAACCTGTCTCAAAAAGCCAAAATCAAAACCAATTATGGCCACCGCCTGCAATACTGGCCATGGGGCTTCAACCTATGAGTTTGGGGGAGAAACAATGCACCCCAAAACCCACCCTGCGAGCCTGAGAAGATGCCCTAAGTCACTCAGCAGTGCAGAGTGCAGTGTGGAGGCAAAGTAGCCTTGCCCGCAGGCAGGGTTGGCTGCTGGGGTCCTGTGCCCCGTGACCTGTGTGCGTCCGCTCTCTGCTTCCTGGTGGGGGCAGGGCTGCGTCAGTGTTCGGGGCGGAGCTTGCTCCTCAGTGTTCCGGGGCGGGGACTGCTCTTCATGGTTGAGACTTTAGGGGAGAAGGCACAGTGGAGACGGGGTGTGGCGAGCCCGCAGCAGTGCCAGCTTCCACGTCTGCCAAAGAGGAGCAGGGGAAAGTGAGTCCCCAAACTGTCACGTTCTAACTTCTCTCTCCGAGAAAACAAAACCACCAGGTGATGGCTCCCTCGCCAGCTCCTCTGCTCACTCTCGGTCACTGCCCACTGGCCTGGTCACTGCCCAGTAGGGGACCTACAGCCAGGCCCATGCACAGCCCGAGAACCCAGCAAATGCAAGGTGGGGCTGGGGATGGGTGCCCCTCACGTCCAGCCAAGCGCACACAGAAGCATTGGGTGCGTCCTCGGCCGATCCACCAGATGTACTGTTGGTGGAACTTAATAAACTGCCACATGAAATATTTATCCACTTACACCAGCTTAAGTAATTTAAGTTTGGAAATCAACATCATGTTTTCATTTTTAATGAGTCCCCGTAAAGCAGTCTCTTCTGTCACCGGCAGGTGCTGGGGGCAGGAGCTGCCACAGCCAGATGCAATTTTAATCTCGCTCCGCAAACCGTGCTGAATAATGCACCGAGTTGGCGAGAGCTGTGCCCGCGGCCACCAGGCAGGTGGGCCTCTCTGCCAGCGCGTGTGTGACACTGGCTCCTACCCCCACCCCACCAGCGGCTGAAGGACACTGGATACTCTGCGTGCAGAGCTCCCAGGGCCGAGGTCAGCTGAGCCGTGGCTAAAGTCCTGTGTCCTCCCCGGTGGAACTGCGCATGTGCTGGCTGGCAGCTCTGCAGATGGACAAGACCTGGAGAAGGGTGGAGCTACGATGGCTCTCTTAGGTCAACTTGAGCAGGTCAGGGACACCCCAGTAGCCGCTAACCCTTGTTCCTGATGTGTCTATGCAGATGTTTCCCAAGAAGGCCAGCAATGGAAGCAACATACTGAATAAAATCCTCAGCAATATGGGGGACATCACCTAGGAGTTTGGGGTGGCGTCGTCCAATCTACCGAGGTCCCCATAGAACAAAATGGTAAAGGAAAAGTGAATTTACCCTCTCTGCTCGAGCTGGGATGCTGTCTTCCCCGAGCTCTTGGTTTTGGGGCTTTTGACGCTGGAATTTAACACCAGTGGCCTCCACGTTTCTGGGGTCCTTGGCCTCGGTCAGAACTGCTGCTACAGGCAGCTGGCCGCCTGCAGAACATAGGTCATCTTCCCTCCAAGATCGAGTGGGCCATTCCCACAGCAAATCCTTTGCTGCACCTACTGAGGACAGCCACCAACCTCAGTATCAGCCACCACCACAGCCACCACGTGCTCTGTGTGAGGCTGGAGTCAACCAACCCCAGGTGGAAAACACTCAGGCCAAACCTGCAGCTGCTCACAAGGTGCGCCTTAAAGGGTTAATCTCACATGCAACACGTGACCAACAAATTCAATGACTGTTTAACTGTTTTTACATTTATGACAGTAAAGACACACAGCTGTGAACCCCTCCCAAAATGCTCCCCTGGTTTTGAACACACCTGCCCCATCATTCTCGCCACATTCGGAAGCAGCTCTGGAGTCCTCTTTCCTAAGTGTCTTCACAAGATGCAGACATGGTGAACACTGCTGCCAAGCGCCACCTGACAGAATGGCAGGGTGTAAAACCACGATGCTGCACCCTGGTCCACTTTATTTACCAAATCTGGTGCCGTGTGACATCTGCTCTTCCTCAAAGTCAAAATGACCATGAGAGAAAAACACTTTGAATGGATTCAGGACATCAGAGCAGCCAGGAGAGCACAACCAAAGACACTCAGGAAGGAGGACTCCAGAGCTGCTTCAGAAGGCGGCACAGGCAATGGGATGAGTGTGTTCGAAGCAAGGAGAGGACTTCGATAGTGAGTAATGATGACAGTGTAATTTTTACTACAATGTACTTTTAATTTACATACTCACTATATTTTTCTATCACACCTGGGAAGCTGGGATTAGACTAGTGGTCACCAGAGACTGGGGAGGACCAGAGGAAGTGGGGAGAAGGTTGTCAACAGGAGCAGTGCTATTGTTCAGTGGAGGGGCAGGGACCACAGCAAGCATGATTCACAGGAACGCACAAGATGAGCTAAATATGCACACCATAAAGAAACGATCAATGCTTAGGTGATGGATATGATTATTACCCTTAATCACCACCCAATGCAGATATGAATCAAAACATCACATCGCACCTCATAAATATGTACAAATATTATGTCAATCAAAAAATAAAGAAGGAAAACAATTGCATCTGTCCTGCTCAGATACAAGTTTCTCTCTTACTATTATTATATTATACCCTGAAGAATTCAGTATGAAAATAATTTCCATAGCGCTTCATTGCATAGGGTGTTACGAGCAACCTAGAGGTGCTTTAGTCTAAGGCAGGACTGGGCAGAGCTTGGTGGTACAGCACATTCCTGGCTCGGCAGGCCTGGCCTCCATCCCCAGACAGCATCACAAGACAAACAGACAACAAAATCTACCATGTATGCGAGACAGCATGCAGGCTCCATGCAAATGCTACACCACTTTCTACAACATACTTGAGCGTCTGCAGATTCTGGCATCTACAAGGGGTCCTGGAACCAATGCCTACGGATTCCAAGGGAGGACTAAAAACTACACACATCCGTACACACATGCGCATGCGTACACACAGGCCCACATGTACACATACATGCACACACATCCCCTTGGCTCTATTTCTCTGCAAAACCCTAACACAGAAGATCATCCCAGATTGTCCTGGAGAAGGGACACTGTGGTCACCAAGGGGCCTCAGAAGGGGGGGGGGGACAAGAGTGTGAAAACATGCTGGTTCGGAGGTGGAGAAGGAGCAAAGCCACAGGGCGCAGGGGCCTCCAAAGGCTGAGAAGGGGAGGAATGAGGCTCCCTGGAGCCCACACAGGAGGCAGCCTCAGCACCTGTGAGACTCGGACCTGGAGACGGTAAGGGAACAGGTCCAGCTGGTGTAAGCCACCCGCCGGTGGTCCCGGGTCCCAACAGCAGGAAACCTGTACAGGACACCTTGTCCAGCTCCTGCCCACACGGCCATGCAGGTCCTCTCACCACTTCCTGGCTCTGATGGGGGCAGGTGGCTGGCACGCTCGGCGCCTGAGTCTCCTCTCCAAAAAAGGACAGCAGGTCCTGGAGAAGCTGGCTTGGTCTGCAGGTGACACCCAGGAAGCAGCCACTGCCACCTCTCAGGGCTTTGTGAGAAGGACACAGGGCGTGCACACTGCATGCGGGTCCCATGCAGAGGGACCAAGTGTTGTTCACAGTGTGTCCCTGGGCACCAAGGTGAAGAGGAAATTGAGAGGCAGGGGGCCTAGCAAGGAGCTGGGAGGCCGAAGGTAACAGAGTGGCACCGGGCAAGAGGATTGGGGCTGGCGAAGCCGCAAGGGCCCTCCAGCCTCCGTGCCAGCCCCGGAGGACAGGAAGGAGGAGATACCTCCTGCTCCCCTTTCACCCTGGCCCCTGAGCCCCACAAATGTCCCGTTTGTTCACACCTCCCACATTCTGTGTCTGAGCACAGGTTTGGGCCTGGCTCCGTGCAGGGATCTGAGGAAGGAGACTCAGCCCCGCCTTGAGGGCACAGCCCGAAGTGGGGGAAGGGGGGAGCCCAGCAAGGCGCAGAGGTCGCTGGAGCCAGCCTGAGTGGAGGAGGCCGGGCAGATGCAGGGAAGGCCCCTCCACCCCACACGGGCTCAGCACCTGGTCACAAACCGGCAGGACCCAGGGAGGCTCCAGACGGCTCCCACTGAGACAGGCAGCTGCCATCTGGCTGGAGAGGGGCACACATGAGCCCAGCAACTCCAGAGAGGGCAAGCGGGTGCCAAGGGCCAGGCGGGGAGGGAGGCCCAGGCTGGTGCGTGATGCCCTGAGGCCAGGCAGGGGCTCCCCTGGCTCTGGCCTGGGTGGTGAGGAGGATGACACCCCTGGCAGAGGGGGAGAAGGCCAAGGAAAACAGCTGGGACTACGGCCTGGGGCTGCAAAGGACGAGGTCCAGGCAGGGCCTCTGCTCGGAGGCATGTGTTACGGTTTCTATCTCAATGTCCCCCAAAGCCTCGAGGCTGCATAGTGAAGCTTCTGGAAAGGGGATGGATCCTGGCGGTGCTGTCCCTGACTGGCTGTAGGGTGGGAAGTGGCGGGTCACTGGGGGCGTGGCCTGGAGGTGTTCATCTCCCTCCCTGGCTCCTCCCTCCATCTCTCTGCGTCTTAGTCAATGTGAGGTGAGCAGCTGTCCTCCACCAGATCCTTCCACCCTACCGTCCTGCCTCAGAGCCAGCCTCTCCCCCTCCAAGTGGTAGGTCTCGGGTAGTGTGCATCAGTGACAGGGCCAGGAGCAATGTGGCACCTGCTTGGGAGACAACAAAAACAACAGCAGCCCAGTCACAGGCCGCAGAGGCCAGGTCACCTCGGGACACACACGCGTGTCTCCTCTACCAGCTGGGATCCCTCACTTCCTGTCCACCCGGGTGCCTGTCTGCATGCAGCAGCTCACAGTCACCTGTCACCCTCCTTGCCCGTGTGGCTGGGCTTGCACCAGGCGCAGAGGCTGTTCAGGAAAGTACCTAGAGAATTTGTGGGCTGCTGCTTGGCAGAGTGGGGGTGCAGGGAGGGTGGGCCCTCTGGGAAGGAGGGCACAGGTGGGTGGTGAGTTGCACCTGTAGCTGCCCCGAGACTGCCCCTCACGGCAGCCCTGAGGACAGTCTCTCCTGCAGAGCCCGGGGAGGCGACTTCAAAGAGCCACCTCTGGAAGCCGACTGGCTCATCTGCAGCTGTCAGAGTGCCCCTGATGGCTTCAGACTTTGCCCTAATCTTCCAGCTCTGCACGCATCTTACATAATCCATCCATCCTTCAGCGGGGAACCGGGTGTGCAAGGAATAGGACTGTCCCCAGATGACCCCTGGCATGTGCTGCTGGTTCAGGCTCCCTTTTCTCTCTACTGGCCTCCCACAGACTGCCCAAGCCAAGGACCACCCACCCCGCTGGCCCAGGCTGGGCCACTGGCACTTCCGGACACTGCCTGATGCCAAGAAAACGAAGCTGGCCTGGGGGAGGTGTGGCCCTGCTGTGGGACAACCCAGGCCTGGCATGTGGCTCCCTCTACTTCGACCCCAGGCCAGGATCCATGCAGGGTACCTGCTGACCCACACGAGGAGTCCAGGAACATGGTCCAGACCCTGGCATGTCAACAGGCCCCCAGACAGGGCCACCTAGCATGACCCAGAGACCCTGGCCTGTCCCCAGGTATGCCATCTGAGAAGATGGGTATGTGCTTAACCCATCACTGCCTTTCCCTTTTCTTTCCCTTTTTTTAATTCTTTCTTTCTTCCTTTGTTTGTTTCCTTCCTTTCCTCCTTTTCCCTACTGGAGGTTAAGCCCAGAGCCTTCCCACTGAGCTACATTCTCAGCCGTTTTTCTTTTAGACAGTCTCTCTAAGTCACCCAGTTGTGCAGGCTGGGCTTGAACTTGAGACCTTCCTGCCACAGCCTCCTAGACAGCTGGGGTGACAGGCATGTGCCACCACACTGAGCTCTCACTTCAGCTATGGACTAAAGAGGCAAAAGCTGACCACTCCCAGGCACTCACTACGACCTGGACCCATTCTAGCTCCGTGGACATTCCCTCGCTTTCTTCTCACAAGAACGTAGGAGGTGGGCATCCACTCTGGCCTGATTTTTTGACAAGGAAATTGAGCCCTAGCATGTGCCAGCTGGCAGGGAACGGGCACATCTGGCTGCTCACGGTCATTCTGTGGTCTCTCAGAACAGTGGCAGTGACTCCACAGGGTCCCTGCAAAGGGAATTGAGAAGCGCAGCGGGCCAGCACTGGGGCCAGCGGACAAGCTCTAGATGACTCCTGGCTCCTGCTGCAGGGCAGAGTACCGCATGGGGGACACATCCCAGATACAGTCATCCCAGCCAGGAGAGCGGGGGGACTCAGAGAGATTAAAACAAAATGATAGAATGAGGTGTCGTGGCCCCTGGCCAGCCTTGGCATTCCCAGGTGCATAGACGCATGTTCCCACCTCGGCCCCCGTCTGCACCTGGAGCCCACTTCACATGGAGGCCCTTTCTGAATGTCTGTGTCTGTCAGGGCTTTTAACTCAGTGCCCCCCAAAGGCTCATGTGTCAACAGCTTGATCAAAGGTGGAGTTTGGGGGCAATGGTTGAGCCATAAATATTCTGACCTTCTGATGAATCCACAGAGGAGCTCAATTTGACAGGCTTTCAGAAGGTGGTGAAAGCTCAGGGGGCACACCGCTGGAGGGGGTGGGCACCTCTGGGGGTGCCTTTGGGGCTCTCCTGGGTCCCCAGACTCTCTCCCCGCTCTCTTCTTGCCACCCTGAGCTGAGCAGTTTTCCTCCCCCATGCCCTGTGCCAGGATGCTTCTGCCTCATCACGGGCAGGAAGTTATAGCCTGAACCTCTGACGCCATAAACCAAACTAAATCCTTCCTCCCTGCAGCTGTTTTCCTCGGGTATTTTGTCCCAGCATGGAACACTGCTCCACAGTGTAAAGTCTCCCTCTGGCCGCAGGACACCAGGCACTGATCATGGCCCATCCTCATCAAGAATGATTTCAGCTTAACTTCACGTCCTCAAAGTTCCTACTTCCAAATGAGGTCACCGTCACACATAGTGGCAGATTGAACTTGAAGTTACCTGTTTTGGGGACACAATTCTGCCTGCTACAGCTAACAGCCATATGAAGGAATTCAGGTGCTATGTCCTCCTGACGACAGAACCCACAACACCTGCAGGCTCCTCCAAAGACCCAAAGTAGAGTCTAACTGAGCCCCTGGTTTCAGCTGCCCCTTGCCAGGAAGTGCCAGGGACAGAGGAACATGATAAATGGCACCATGGATGCCACAGGCAAACCCCAGCATACAGCCCCTCTATCACCAAATGGCCCTGCTAGAATGTAATAAAGAGAAAGACATGCAACCTTTCATTACAAGACACACAAAAGATGTCCAAAAGATTGGAAATAATGGGTCACATGACCCCAAGTTCCATTTCTTGATATAGGCAATGGTTGCTTGGGTGTTTATATTATATTCCATCAGGCTAAACTTGTGTTTGGTAAGGTTTTCTGCCTGTGTGCATTTTGCTACAATAGAAAGGTCTTAATAGTTTGGTCTACTATTAAAATTTTCTTCCAGGCATGGTAGCACACACCTCTGATCCCAGTACTTGGGAGGCTGAGGCAGGAGGATCACTGCAAGTTTGGGGCCAACCTGGGCTACACGGTGAATTCCAACTGTCTCAAACTACAAAACAAAACAAAAATATCACTATTTCTGGTTTAAATGTGTCTCCAAAACTCATATTTGGAAACTTAGCCCTCAAATTCAGACATTGGTAATATTTGGAGGTGCAGTCTTAGAAGGCAGTCAGGGCTCACACAGCTTGTGAGGAAGGGGTCCCATGATGGGACTCATGGTTTGATACGAAGAGGAAGAGAGACGAGCTGCTTCTTCCTCTCTCTATCCGCACTGCCATCACAGGCAGCCTGGCCCCTCCAGCCCCTTCAGCCTTGGTCAGTGTTTTGCAAGAGAACAGATTTCATGCGGACACAGAAATTTACGAAAGCAGCTTACAGTATTTGCTTACAGAGTCAAATGTCAGGTACTCTGAGACACTAACACAAAACAGACACAGACAGCCGTCTTCGCCATTGTCCTTACCTCACTCCACAAATATGTATCAAGATTCCATGTGTCCAGCCCTGTGCTGTGTGCCGAGAACCCAAGGATGAGAAACGCAGACCGATTCCTGCACTCACGAAGTTTACCATGAGTAACAGGGCAGAGGTACGGCAGGGCTTTCCCAGTCCTGGAAGCCCCCACCCACCCACCAGGGCCTTTCCACTCAGCCTCTGCCTCGGGAGCTCCGGCTTCTGCATGGAGGAACCGGACCCAGGCCGACCTGAGAAACCTGTCACAGGCCAGCAGCACTTTCCCTAAAGGAGGCCGGGCGCAGTCTCCACCTCCATCCCCCAGAACATCACTTCAGCACCCCCCAAACCTGCACTGAGCAAGGGACAGTCAGTGGGCACCCGGTGGGCAGGGCACAGCAGGACATGACACACATGTCACCCTCGGACACAGAATTCCCACAGCCCAGCTGCATCCAGGCATGAGGGCCAGAAGCGGACAGCCAGGGAAGCTGCAAAGGGGAGGGGGGGGGATGAGGGACCTGTTCGCAAACAACTAAGCCTGGACCTGAGATTGGACCCCAGGACAAGAGCTCTCTCTCTGGGTCCATGCACTACTGACAGCCCATTTGCAGGCTATGGAAGGGACCCTGCACTGGGCTCTTCCTCCACTAGCTCTGTGGGCGAAGCACCCCTGGATGTGGGCAGGCATGCAGACCCCACCGGCCACTGCTCCTCTGCTCCCGGGGCTCCCCATGGGCCACCATCCAAATATTCACCTTGATCAACAGACAAAGAGCCACAGAGAACGTGGGGGCTGCGAGACACACCCAGCCCCAGTTCCCATGCCACACCCCACCCGCACCACCCACTGCCACGGCGCCCCAGGACACAGGGGTGCAGACACGGAGACTGAGTCCACACCTGGGAAAGGAAAAGACTGTCCCTGCCAGCCGCTGGTGCCTATGCCATGGGCTGCAGTGATTAAACGGCAGAGGAGCTGGCCTCCCACACACAAAGGCTTCCTCCTGACCAAGGAGGAACCAGGTGAGAAGCCAGGCCGCAGAGAGCAGTGGTGGACCCAGCCTTTTGTGCCTGGTGATAAAGCATGGGACGGGGTCCAGAAGGGAGGCAGCCATTGGGTCATCTTGCAAGGAAGACAAGGAGCGTTGGGCAGCCGGCCCCGGACACAGGTGTTCGGAACAACCCTCTGCTTCTGCTTGGTGAGCCTGGGGCTGGTGACCCTGAAAATAAGACCCTGCTACCAGCCCTTGGGAAGGGGCATCGTCCCAGCTGCCCACACACGACCTGCGTGGCTCCCTGCCTGGGCTGCGCAGCCCATGTTTTGTGAAGAGAACTGGACCTAGAATTAGCTCAAGGGGTTCCTAGGAAATCTGCTATGATGTCAGCAAGGCCTACCGAGGTTGTTTCTCATCTTGTGCAAGCAGGAACTCATGTGCTAAACCCAAAAAAGGAAGTTAGGTGCCCAACTCCCACGGGCAGAGCCCCAGTGACCTAATGTGATGTTTTCCTCCAGGCCCTGCACAGTGGCGCTCTGCACCAGAGAGTCTGCTTTGGAACAAAGTCACCACCTCCTTCTGCGGGACAAAGGCTCCATCGACCTTTGAGGAGGCCCCCTTGAAATATGAGTACTCCCTGCTCATTTCTGCACCCCCTACCCTGTCCTGATCAACCCCCAAAAGTGCATGGCTCTAAGGGAGAAGAAAGAAGCATCCAGTCTACTGAACCAGACCCTGGGCCAAGTGTGCACACGTCTGTCCCAGCATGAGGGCAGGCGCTGTGGACAGTGATGCTTGGGTACCCAGCCACCATCCACCACCCACCATCCACCACCCACCACTCACCACTCACCACTCACCACTCACCACCCAGCACCCACCACCCACCATCCACCACCCGCTGGAGCATCATTGGGATGGAGCTGCTGATTGGGTTGCCCAATCAGTTCTACCCTTACCCTGGCACTGGTGATTGGCTGAGGACAGGACCCAGGACCCAATCAGAGTGCAGGGATGGCAGCGGCCCTCCCAGGTGGCTGGCTCCTGAGGGCATCCTGCACCCACATGGAACCCAGACTTCCACCCACACAGTGTCTGAGGCCAGGCCCTGGGATTCACAGCTACTGGTCCTGCAGTCCTTTCTTCGCCTTGAGCCAGTCTGGGTTGTTTCTCCTTTTCTCAAGGCCGGCAGCACCATATCCCACATTATCCCCACTGTCAGATAAGGAAACTGAAGCTCAAAGGGATTAAGTAATGAGGCCAAGTTCACAAGCTGTTTAGTTGCAGAGCTAGGCTTAAATTTTTAACTCAGATCTGTCTGAATCTGCGTGGAATAAATCGCATAAATCTAAGGCACACACGGACACTAAGAAAGGACTGCCTGCCCCAGCAAAATGTGGTGCTTTCTTACCACCCATAATTTTCTTTTAGACTCCTTATATGGGGGTTGTAATCAGGGGTTGTGAGGAGAACAATTTGAATCAGGACACAGAATTTATATTATTTTATGATGGTCACCCAGAGTTAACACAGAAAGTACAGGAAATCTGTCCACAACACTAAAGACCCAGAATATTCAGCCAAGGGCCTGGATCCCACAGCAGTGTCCTGCATGAGTCCAGATGAAGACCCAGAGCTCATGACAATGCCTCCCATGAGTCCAGCTGGAGGTCTAGAGCCCACAAGAAGGACTCACGCCAGTCTGTTTTATGGATCAGTGCTGGGAAGGCCAAAAGGTCAGCAGTGGAAACTAGGAAGTCTATGCCAGTGGGGTGAAAGAGCTGTGCTGGTAGGTTGAGGGTTCTACACTGGAGCTGAGAAGTCACATTCACAACAAACACTGCCCCTGCCCCTGCCACAGCCATCCTCAGCAACACGGAGGTCCTGAGCTTCTCTGATGATAACAGTCAAGTACATGCCAGGAAGCCAGCATGACGAGTTCATCCTGGTGGTTAAGCAGCACGCATCTTCCCCTTCAGAGCCAGAAAGCAATGCTCGATGTAAGGATCAGAGCTCCCCCAAAGTGAACCACAGCCACCCTCACCAACAAGGTCCCGAGCTCCTCCGATGACAATGGCTGAACTCCCACTGGGGAAGCTGGTCATGACGAGCTCCTCCAGGAGAACCAACGGCTCAGACAGCAACACTTAGGAGAACCCACAACGCCTCGCTCTCCTTCTCCACGTCTCTATTTATGCTGGCAACTTTCCTCAGGTAGACCAGCTACGCTCAGCACCGTGCTGATTTAATTCAGCTGGCATTACCGAGTCATTCCCAGGAGTAATGAGAAGGGGACGCTTCTTCAAAGAGGCGCACTGCTGTGCTGGAGACCTTCCTTCCAAGCTGCTATTGCCGATTCCAAGCTTGGATGTTGGGCCTCTCTGGAAAGCATCGAGGGAAGATTTCCAGCTCATCTGCTAGGCCCCCCTTCCCTCCTCACTGGGTCCTTCAGGGTGTGGGGGCTGAGGGATCAAGGCTGCAGCTATCTGGGTGGGAAGAACCACCAAGGTCACATGAGAGCCACCTGCAATTCAGAGATGCTGGCAGGGACAGGGTTCACGGATGTGACACAGCAGAGCAATAAGGACACCTTGCTCCAGAGCTGACCGAGCTCATGCTCATTCATCAAGTGTCTTGTTTGATTCTGAAAACATCACCTGAAATACCCAACATCGAAAACGAAGGAAGGAGAGGTTTATTTAGCTCGCAGTGTGTGGAGGTTTCAGTCCATAATCAGCTGGCTCCGAGGCAGGGGGTGTGGCACAGGGGCAACAGTTCAAGGCAGCAGAAGATAGCAAAAGCAGCCAGAGCAAAAGGAGAGAGAAGCAGGCCTCTTTTCCTCCCTTATATTGTAAGCAGGCCACCTGTCGCCGGGTGGGTACAGCACTCACACCATCCGAGTGCCCTCCTCTTGCACAAGCTCAGGATGTTTACAAAGTGAGGAGCCTGCCCCCCCATCAGTTAACCTTCTAAACTGCTCAGCTTGACGCAGTGAACAATATCCTAGAGCGGTGAGGGCATGTCCTCCACCCCCCGGATCTAGAGCTGCTGAGTTACTTAAACTTCTAGCGTCTCAATTTGACACAGTGTGTGAAGCATTGCAGTTGGTCTGCACCGCACAGCAGAATCCAGAGGTTGAGTGTCCCCATGCCACGCAGCAGGGAAGGGGCTGCACCCAGATCCCAGCCCGAGTTTGCTGCCTCCAGAGCTGATGTTCTGGGCACAATGAAGGAAGCAGCCAGGTGCAGAGACAACGCTGATTCTTCCAGATGCCATTTTCAAAGTCGCCTGCTAACACAGTCTTTGAAAGAACCCAAACCACAACACCCTTCCTCCCACCCAGATCCAATCGAACAGGAAAAAAGACAAATGAGTCAGTAGATGGAGAACAGAGGTCTCATTCTCATCACCAGTGAAGCCAGGCTGGGGTGCAGCTTTGCAGGGAGCTGACCCGGCCGAGCCTCCTGATAGGGGGCTACATGCCCATGCAGACACCCCAGCTCACTGCTGCTCCTGAGTCCAGTCGGGACGGGGAGGAGGGAGCCCCAGTATCGTTAGCTCCTGCATCTTCGCACCTGGTCTGCATCCGGTCAGCAAAGGTGGACCAAGGGCTGTCACTGCCCACCAGGAAGTCCACCTGCTGCAAGAGACCAGAGCGTCACAAAGGGGCGGCTTTTACCCGGGAGGAAACGTCATCAGGGGTCAGCAAACACCTCTGGCCCCACCCTGGTTCCCTCGGGAAGGCTGTGCTGGGAGGACGCTCTTCTGTGTGGTGGGAAACCCCACCGTGGGCCTCACTGAGCCCACGGGGAGGCCAAGCGCTGAGGCCGAGAGCAAAGCTCCCCTGTGCAGTCAGCAGCATCTCCTGCGGCCGCTGTACCATGCAGGGGGCTCACCACAGCCCTCAAAGTGACTGTCTTCTTGACGGTTTCAGGAATGGGGTCCAAGGAGGAACTGTGGGTACAAATTCAGGGGCGGGGAGAGGCTTGAGGAGGGAGTGGAGAAGGAAGTCACTGATCTTCAGCCTGAAGCCGGACAGCAAGTAGGAACCGGGGCTGTGTGGCCTTGGTGTCTGATGCCACTGTGGCCAGCCAGCCAGGCCTTGTGATGTTCGATGACACCATGGCCTCCCCAAGTCACAGCTCGGCCCCGCTCCACCCTGAGGGTCTCTGAGCCAAGTGACGGCTGCTCAGTGGGGGACATCAGCACCTGGAGGAGGCTGGCCCGGGACGGCCACCACCCAGCCCAGAGCCTCTGGGAACACTGCAGGTACCCCAGGGTTGGGTGCAGGGCTGAAGTCCCAGAGGACAGGGAGTTAAAGGAATTTCCTGAGGATGGTGATACAGCCACCTCTGATGTGGTCTAACAATGTCAACTGGACCTCGGGACTGAAGGTCCGGGTCAGAAGTCAGGCTCTCAGGGTACACTTAAACAGAAGTATACTAAACAGAAGATCATGCCAAACTTCAAAGATACTGGGGTGGCCACCTCCCGGGATCCCTACCCCCAGACCCCACAGCGTCTCAACTGCTGCCCACAGAGAAGCTCCACAGGGTCACCAGAGGCCTGGTGTGGGCTGATGGTAGAGGCACAAGTGGGAGCCTTGGGGACCGGACGCCAGAGACCGATCACTGCCGGGGTTCCAGGCAGGTGAAGGAGGTTGTGGGAGAGAAACTTACCCTCATGCTGCTAGGAAGAGCCAGGGTCAGGACCAGGGTACTAGAACTGGGAAGCTTATACGTGACCCTACGTCCTCCTGGAACCCCACATTGGCCAGGAGCCCCATGTTGGACTGGAAACCCCTCATCCCCCTCCCCACCCAAGCAGTCTCTGCTCCTCAGCCCAGGGCGCAGGCCAGAGAGACAGGAAGAGTTGCAGCTGATCACAGAGAAACAGCAGGCCCTGCAGCGGGCACGGCGCAACGCCCAGTGGGCAAGGCTGTTCCTGTGATCATCACCAACCTCCTGGAGCAGCTGCGGGAACCACACAAACAGGACACCTCTGTGGGCAGCAGTGGTCACCCACACCCTGCCTGGTCAGTCAGGAGAAGCCCCTGCTTTGGCCTGCAAAGATGAGGTTACAGACAGGTGGCCCAAGGGACCTCGAGTGCTGGGCCTGGTCGTCCAATCTGCACTCTGCACCTGCATTCCCAGGGCCTGAGCGGGGCCTGTCTGGTGCTGTTCCCGGGGGCTCCATGCCAGCAGCTGCTCCCTGGGCACAGGCCCCCATCCCCACATCTGTGTTTGCATTGGCAGCCAGGCCTGCAGCAGGCGGCCCGACCTAGTGGCCAACACCCACCTCAGAGAGCACAGGCCAGAGGCACCACCCCTGCCTCTCTGTCTCTCACCCCAGATTTACAGCTTTCCTGCCACCCCCAGGGATGCAGCATCCCCTCTCAGGGCCCAGGTCACGGGCAGCCCCTCCAAACTGCTCCCCGCCCCTGCACTGCCCACCAAGCTCCCACAAACAGACACTGGGGCTCCCGCTCCGTGTGCACTGCGGCAGGGCTAGCAGTCAGTGTGCACGCTTAACCCGGCACACCGAAGACTCAGGACAAAGACACCTGTCACAGCGCTGTCGGGGCACCAAGGGGAGCGGGAACATCGGCCTCGCAGGAAAGCTCAGAGGCTTGGCTCTGAAGCCATCCTGAAGCCCCGTGGACATGTCACCTGACAACGTGAGCCAGGCTGGAGGCCCTGCTCAAGGAGAAGGCCAAGAAGCAGAGGAGAACAAGGTCAGGGGTGGGGGCGAGGAGGACGGAGGGGGACGTTGGGGGAGAGAGGTGAGGAAATGGGGGCACTTGTAGCAGCCACAGGCAGAGCACGGAGAAGGCAGCAGGAGAGACGATACTACTTCAGGACAATCGTCAGCTGGTGGGTCCAGGGCTGGGGTCACAGGGCCTCAGTTTCCCCACCTGGACCAGCAGACCCTTGAGCTCCCCCACGATTCAGTGGTGACCTCAGGAGTGACCTCAGCTGTTTTCTAAAAAAGTGCACGGCGTGGGGCTCAGGGGCAGTGAGAAGCCCAGGGGCAGCGTGACCTGATACTCAGTCCCTGTGGGCTTCCTGGGTCTCGCAGGCAGAGCTTTCTCTAGAGCTGGGGACCAGGAGAAGGACCCCAAAGGGAGAGCCGTGCAGAACCGGACCCCCACCTCCTGAGAGAGTGGGGGTGGATGCTCCTCCTCCTGGGCGGTGAGAAAGCCTGGGAGGCTGGCCCCGAGGGGCCAGCACAGCACCCAGGTCCCCAGAGCCCACAGCCCAGGGCGGGCAGAGGCTGGGGAGCTGTAATTGCCAGGGACAGACCCTGTCTCCGGTCAGGGAACAAGGGAAGCACTCGGCCTCTCCAGCCCGGCCCCCAGAGCTCCCCTCGCCACCAGCGTGGGAAGCGGGGAGCAGCTCTCGCTCCCCCAATGCATCTTCAACTGAGCTGCCTCTGAACCCCAGCTTCCACCAAGGCGGCCAGACCCCAGGCACTGAAAACTCTCATTTGCCACAGGAAACATTTCTGATGGCTCTGATCCCAGCCCACGTGGAAGACTTTGAAGGGCGTTAGAAGGGGAGACACCCTCTGCACCCCTCTCCTGCCGGCCACCTGAGGGCAACCCTGGACCAAACTGGATCCAAGAAGACCCAGCCACGACGCCAGGCTGTGCTGAGGCAGCTTCTTTGCGGTGCCTGTGCTCAGCCTGCCCCCTGGTGGCCGGGACCAGCCACACCAGGGCTCCATGGGGCTGGAACCCAGAGATGCCTTCTCACTGGGTGCCGTGCCCAGGATAGGGGGACACCTGTACAGCAGTGAAGTGAGGCAGGAGCCCCGAGTCCCAATCCTAGCCTTAGTATCTTTGTGTTCATGGGCAAGTTACACCTCCCAGCTGTGCCTCAGTTTCCCCAGCTGTAGGCAAAGACCAGAGACCCTGTCTTTCTCAGAGCTTCAGAGAGTCGGGCACAAACAGGGTGCTCTCAAAGGCCTGACCCCTCAGGCGGGGGCCAGCCAGGACCATGTCAACCAAAGCTCCACGACCTGGCTACCTGAGCAGCGCTGCACCCCAACCCTCTGTCCAGTGTCCTCGGCACAAGAGCCCGGGCAAGAGGGGTGGGAGGAAGCCAGAAACTCTGGCCCGGGCCACAGGGGCTCAGCAGTGGCCCTGCTCTTTCAGGGTATGGGATGTGCCCGATGCTGTGTGCCCTGGTGGCAAAATTTAAAAAGCCGTAGTCAGAAAAGCTCTCCTAGAGCGGGACATGGTGGCACATGCCTGTAATCTCAGCACTTGGGAGGCTGAGGCAGGAGGACTGATGTGAGCTTGAAGCCAGCCTGGGCTGCAGAGTGACATAGTGAGTTCAAGGCCAGCTTGAACTACATGGCAAGACCCTGTCCCCCCTCCCAAATAAATAGAAGGAAGGAAGGAAGCAAAGAAACAAAGAAAGAAGAAAGAAAAGACAGAAAAAAGCCCTCCTCTGGAAATCTCAAGCTAAAATCATGGCCCCTGGCACTTCCTGCCCTGCTCTCGGGAAGCAATGAGACCCAGGCTAAGGCTGCTGGACACAGGACACTGAAACACTGACTTCAGGGTGCCTGACTTTCAATTCCCAGGAGAGAAGACCAACGCCAGGCTCGGCAGCGCCACCTGGCCCCATCACACCTCCATCTCCGACCAGGACAGGCAGCCTCCAGTTTGGAGAGGCGGCCCAAGTCGCTGTGGAACCTCCTGAGGGCTCCTGTATCCCCAGAAGGGTGAAAGCTGGGGCTCTGAGGCCAGGGGGTGCGCGTCCACCCCCAGGCCAAGGTGGGAGCCGTCAGCAGGTCCCCACAGTACAGTGTGCTGCCCCCACGTGGTGGCAGTCACCTCAACGCAGTGCAAACATTAAGAAAATGCTACCTCTGTGCCTCACTGCGGGAAGACTGCGTCCTCTCAGCAATCGAGTCAGAAATTTTTTAGTAAATTAAAAAATTATTCAAAGGAACATTTCTCCCTCACTGAGCAAAAGGCAGGGTGCCTCTTTATTCCTTAGAGGAAAATGTTCTATAAAACCTTTCCCTTTGTCATCAGTTACATGCAATGGGCATTAATTCCAGGGAGCTTCAACAGAAATCAGGAAAAAGGAGATAAGAAGGTTTCAACCAGTCTACAAAAAAGGGTGTTACAGACCCACTAAAGTGACATGTTATTTTCTGCCTCTCTGTGTGCACGCACGTGAGTAATGGTCTAATTTCACCTCACTCTTGTCCTCTCTGCTGGGCAGTGACTTCTGGGATGTCACTTCTTGCTATTATGGTTGATGCATTGTGTCAACTTGAGAAGTTTAAAAGTTTAACTAAGGGAGCCAGGGTCCCTACTTTGTAAACATCCTCCTCCTGTGCTAGAGGAGGGCACAGAGGTGTTGTGAGTGCTACACATTGGGAGGGCAGTGCTTCCAATATGAGAGAGAAGAGGCTTGTTCTGCCCCTCTACCTTCACTTTTGCTCTGGCTGCTTTTGCTGTCTTCTGCCATCTTGAACTGTGGCCCCTGTGCCCCACCACCCTGCCTTGGAGCCAGCTGATTACAGACTGAAACTTCCACAAACTGTGAGCTAAATAAAGCTTTCCTTCCTTCATTTTGGGTGTTGGGTATTTTGACTCAGCAGTGAGAGAAAAATAACTGAGATACTTGCATAAAAAGTAACCCTATTCGCCTGGGGCTTTGGGTCCCCTGGATAGCCCATCGATGTGATTTAGGGTGGGGACAGCCACAGTGGGGACTTAGGGTGGAAGTGGTCATCCTAGAACCTAACCCTTCCCTAGAAGCCACCTCTGGGAGCACAATGCTGACCGTAAGTTGGGTGTGGGGTGCAACCTGGGGGTGTTTTGAGGTCGCTGAACTTGTGACAGTTTTGGAAATGAGGCTGTAAGTTCGCTGGGTCCCTTGGCTCTGTGGGAGGCCTGAGCTCATGCTGTGTCTGTGTGTGACACAGACAGGGCTCCTTCCCAGCCTCTGGGTCTCTCACAATCACAGGCCGAGTGTCGAATTAGCTCGAGAACCTCCAAGAATTTCAGATGGCTCTGCCACAGCATCCTTGACAAAGCACAAACTCGGCTAGCTGAAACCTGGGTGCGTGCCGACACCCCGAGAACCCTGAGGTGCATGTGGGGGCCGGGGGAGAAGGCAGGCCCTGCCTGCTGCTTTGTGCCGGACTTTGGAAAGAAGGGGGCGGAGACAAGATGAAACCATCTCACTTAGACAGCCGGTGAGAGACCGAGGAGGGAGCCAGCACGGCAGAGCCATGGGCCATGCCACCTCTGCTGGTCTGTGGCACCCCTTGCTGGCCCTGTCAGTTTCTGCATGCACTGACCCGAAGGTGCTCCAGGTTCCTGCACGACACAGGATAGGGTGCCAGCAGCAGGGACCACAGCAGGCAAACGAGCTTCAAGCAACCAGGGATCCCTCCTCACACGGGAGCAACCAGAGTGAACAGGGACCTTAGGGAGGAGCCCTCCAGCTCCCACGGGGCCCCAGTGCACCCAGAGCTGCCTCCCTGCTGACCAGTGTTGGCTCTGAGCCATCTCCCCTGGGCACACTCTTTCACCTCCGTCGAGGACAGCACAGCGATGTGAGATGGCTCCTCCCAGTGGAAGGACGGTTGTCACACACTGCCCCAGCTTCCAGGGTGGACTCTTCTGCCCACCTGCACTTGTCCTTTACTGTAGCTTCTGGCTGCCCTTGCTGCCCCGCTACGGACAGCTCAGGGGAACACACTGGCAGTGCCCACTGTCTCTGTCACCCAGAAGAAATCCATTTGATTTGAAATCTGATGAAGTTAGCCCTGTGTGGCCACATCCAGAAGCAGACCTTGAGGCTGACTTGGTTCCCAGTCCTAACCAGCTCCACGTCCCGCTAAAATGTGACCTCGGCAAACAGAGGCAGAGCCCAGCCAGGAGGCTCCCCAGTGCCTTTCTTGCAGGGTGCAAAGCTTCTGGGGCGCCTGTGATGGCAATGCCCTGAGGATGGACAGTCCCTAGGACTTCCTGCGCCTGCCTGGGGCCCCAGCACCCCCACACGTTGGGGAAAACAGTGACAGTGATCCTCGTGCTCATGGGCAAAACACACTTCCTTGGCGGCCGTCCTAACTTGTCCCTGATTTTAGCCAGATGAGCCGGGAGGGCCGGGCCGGGAGCTCTGAGGTGAGGCGGGAACAGCTGCTGAGGAGAGGGGTTTACACACCCCTCTTGCGGGGTGGGCCTCCCACGGCAGGCTGAGTCCCACTGACGCCCCCTGGAAAGCAAGGGCGAGCTCAAAACAGCTTTTCTTTTCTTTATTTTTAAAGATAGCAAAACCCAACAAAACAGAACAGAACAAAGCCAATTAAAACAAAGCAGCAAAATTGGTACAGAATTTCAAAGCAGGACACTAGGAAAACAACAGTAGCTACTGCAGTATATCTCGTTATCTTCACAATAGTTGTCCATTCCATCAGGTATAGCAAAGTCAAACCAAAAACTAAACAGAACAAAACCAATCAAAAAAAATATTGAATAAAGCAAAACAGCGAATCAGAACAAAGCAAAACAGTGAGAACAATATTGGATTTCAAAGACAAGATAGAAGGAAATCCCCTTTTCTTCTTTATGGTTTTTTTCCTGGCTGCCCAGAGGTTCTCAAAAACAGAAACGTTTTTTTAGCTGAGCAGGAAATTTAGCCTTTTTCAGGTTCTGCCAACCCAGGCCTTTTGTTCTAAGGACACCATAGCTGTGATTCCACGGCGGAGCTAGCAGAGGGGGAGGCAGGGAGGCCCGGTTTCTGCTCCCGGTGACCTGAGAGCTGGGGACGGGCAGGTTGCGCTGGGACTGCAGCTCCGTTAGTACCCAAGCGGAAAGCGTCCCCAGTGCTGTCGGGGCAGATGGAGCCTCGGTCATCCAGGGCTTGTCACACCTCTCTGCCCGGCTTTCCCTGGCGTATCTGCACGGAGCCTGTGTTGGTGAATGTGGATGCGTGCAAGGATTGCACTCTGCATGTTTACGTCAGGAGCTCACTGAAATGATTCTGAGTTGCTGGCAATAAAGACAGAGGCACAATTAGATGTTTCTCGGACTCACTTAATCATAGATAAAACACAGAAGCCTAAAATAGAAAGACAAGTAAGAAAGAAAAATAGTATTGAGAATCTTTTTAAAATATATATATATTTATCTCCCATTGGGCGTGGTGGCACATGCCTGTAATTCCAGCAATCGGAAGGCTGAGGCAGGAGGATTGTTGAGAACTCAAGACCAGCCTGGGCTACAAAGTGAGCCCAAGGCCAACCTGATCTGCATAGTGAGACCCCGTCTCAAAAAGACAAAAACAAATGTATTTATCTTATTAGCGCACATTTGTAGTACACAGTGGTCAAATTTCTCATGGGGAATTAGTCCATAGACAGAACACACCGACATTTTTTCTCCAATCTCTTTCCTCTCTTCCTCCTTTATCTCTTGTTCCCTTTCCTATCTGTGAAAGATCTTGCTGTTTCCTATTATCAGTCAGTATTATTCTTTTGCTGTGTATTTGTATGTTGGTTTTCTCATCTGAGAGAAACCAAGACTCTTGAATAAAGGGTGCTCTGGGATTCCTGCCAATGGGGCAGGGGAGACAGGCAGGGGCCGAGGGCTTGGGGACGGTGTAGTCATTGGGTCCCAGCCATCAATCAGGCCACGGGGAACAACCTCCCACCAACCCCAAAGTGACCGCAGCAAGAGCAGGTGTCATCGACCCACATCTGTGTCCCGCTCCCAGCAGGTTGTGGGATATTCGAAGCAGAAAATGATCCACTGTGCTCAAACATTTTAATGTCACAGATTATCGATTCGTCTGCAAAGCAGGCTGCCAAAAATCCGCAGCTGTGGAGCCTCAGGTGAGAACTCCGCAAGGCCGCCCGCCACGCCAGCCTCCAGCCTCCGCTGACATTTCCCATGTGCACAGAGACTGTCACCAGCAAAGCTGTTTGTCACCAACCTGTCCCTGGGCTGTCCAACTGCAGGTCATTACTGGCCAGCAAAACCACAGGAAGGGGAGCGCTGGCCACCAAGACAGCCCTAGTGGGGACAAGGGAGACAACATTTTAAAAGCCAGCTGCGAGCTTTGCTTGATTCTCCGTCTCTTCCTCTAACACACAGTTCTTTTAAATACGAGTCAGAGAGAGACAAGCCCAGCAGGCCGTGGCAGGAACGTGCCCTGCCCTGGCCAGGGCAGCCTGGTTGAATGAGCCCACTGACCACTGATCAGTTGAAAATTCTCTTCACCATCTCATCAGCCACTCGGTTTGCTGAAGGCAAATACTGAGCTGTGGACACAGCGGTGTTTAAGCAGCACATCTGTGGTGCGGATGAGCATACCAATTTACCCCCAGATCCCACTGTACTGACCTCCAGGTGCATTAGCACCAAGCCAGCCGTATGACATATCCTCCTTGGGAACCTGCCGGTGCATCCCAGCCACCACGCCAGGCCTGTGTCCTCTTGGGTCTTACAATCCAGCAGGAGAATAACCCCACACAAGCACTGCACAGGCACCACACACGGCCATCCCGCCCCCAGCCCTCAGCTCGGAACGGCAGGGATGCAGCTGGCCACAGATAAGGTCAACTCAAGCAAGCAACATCGTGCACCCTCCAGGACACAGCAGAAGGGAGGATGAGGAGGAGAATTTAAGACCGTTTCTCAGCACCTGTCACCTCTGCAGGGGTGGCTTGGCTTGCCAGGCCCCCAGACCCATTATCCTCAGAGCACCCCTGCCCATTTCTTCTGGGTGGTCCTGAAAAGGCAGGAGGGCAGAGCAGAGGTGAACCTGGTCACAAAGTGCCTTCTCCATCTCCAAGAATAGATCTGTTACCTCCTGCTCCCCAGTGCTTCTCCAATCACCCTTCTCTAGGGCTTCAGGACAGCTGCTCTTCCTCTTCCTCCTCCTCATCTCCCTCCACCACACCCACCTCCCCGCTGAGCGCATCACCCAGTCCTGTGCGCCACCCCAAACAGGGCCCCACAGACGTGTGTTAATGCACGTACAAGCCATGAAAGGAGCTAGGGGAGAGAAGGACCAATGTTTCACCATGCTCTGATGGAAAAGTGAAGAATGCTTTAAAAAAAACCTATAATGAGAAGAGGGTAAGTGATTGAGTGATTTGTACTCAATCTAGAGCATTGCAGAATATTGAAGAGAGGAGGCAAGTAGATAACAAAAGAGCTTAATAAGCGGGGAGGACACGGAGGGAGTCACCACAAGGAAGACTGTGGAGCTCTCCCTGAAGACAAAGGGCAGATTCTGCCTGATCCAGGCTCTGATGGGGGAAGGGCTCTGGGGGCTGGTGTGAGCGGATTTATCTTGTGAGAGTGCAGGGGATTGGGTAAACCTTTGCATTCCTGAGCACTGGAAGACTTTTGGGAGGGAGAAGCCATAGGGGCTTCTCGGAAGAAGGAGGTGTGCATTATCAGGGCACAGCTTTGAACCGTTGCCATGATGATTGTGCTGTCTCTCAGGCAGGCAGACCTAACAGTAAGCAACTGGTAAAGTTCCTGCCCTTGGCATGAAATTTAAACTGAGCTGAAGTCTGTTATAGTTCATATCTAGATGTTCCCCCAAAGCCTCATGCTTCATAGATGGGGCTATCACATCATAACTCATGAGTGGATTGGTCCTCCTATGAGTTTATAGCTAAATATGATACTGGCAAGTGGAGCCTGGCTGGAGGAGGCAGGCCCTGGGGGCGAGGCCTGGAGGTGTCTATCTCCCTCCTCCCTTGATCTCTGCTTCCTGCCACCATGCCATGGACTGTCTCTCCTCCACCAGGCCCCTCTACCGTGCCATCCTGCCTTGGGGCCAGCCAACTATGGACTGAAACTTCTACATTCTGTGAGCCAAAATAAACCTCTCCTCACAGTTGTGTCTCATACTGTGTCTCAGCAGTGAAAAAGTAACTAAGGCAAGGGCTGAAGTTTGAAACTGGATGAGCCAGGCAAAATGGTGAGCGGGGGAGTGGGGGAGAGGTCTTTGAGCAGAGAGACAGAAGTGGAAGGATGTTGGCAGACATGTGAGGCCCAAGCAGACAGCAGTGTGCACAACAGGCCCGGGGTGGGGGTGGGGGTGGGGGTGCACAACACTGCAGCCAACTGGGACCGGGGTGTTGCGCAGGCAAACTCCAGGGTCTTCCACTGGCAAGCGTTCAAGTGCCCACTGTGTGCATGCACTGGGCTGGGCCACAAAGGTCACATGCAGGCTGAGGCAGAGGGTTATACCAGGACCCCTGCCACTGGTCCATGATCTCTGGAGGCTGTGAGCACCAGGATCCAGAGAAGAGGGAGCAGTGTGGAATACCAGGAGCTGCCCCCAATTAGAAGTGTGCAGTGAGAGAGAGGGAGAGGCTGACACTGTCAAGGAGTCGCAGATGAAGCCTATGCAGCTGAGGGCTGCAAATCCCATTCCCACCCTGCTGGGAGTGGGGGAGCCACAGAACCTGTCTGTGAAAAAGATCCCAGTATTAACCTCTATGGCCTGTGTTCCCAGGCTGGAAGCCGGTCGGTCGTAAGGAGTAAACCCTGGCTTGCAAGAACTCCAACCTGAGCCGCACGCGTCAAGATGCTGACCGAGTGGAAGCAGGGCCGGCAGGGGTGAAACGGAGCACGGAGCACCGGGCTGGTTTTGAACAGCCGGTGGCGATTATAGTCATTTCCATTTCCTCCAGTCACACATCTGTCGTTTCCCTTCTGTGCCCATCTTGAGAAGTAAGGTGCGGAGAGGGACAGGGCTAGGGGGAGGCGGCCACACGGGCTACGCAGGTGAGCGTGCAAGTGTACGTGTGTGCACACGCTAAGAATGCAGGCGCTGTGGTCGCTGCCAGAAGCCAAAGCCCTCAGCTGCCTCCTGGCAGGGGCTCCTCGACCCACTAGGGCTGCGTCCCAGGCTCGAGGGGGCCGGGCCCACACACGCATCACACCTCCGCGCGTACTCGTGTGTGTTAGGTTTTCGGCCTAATAAGAAAGATAAAAAATAAACATAGCCTTTATTCCAAGGACCTGCAGAGAAGTCCATGACTATAGGCAGCCTGGCATTCTCTGACAGGCACGTGTGGCATAGGGTATACATATAGCCTTCAACCAGGGGTGGCACTTAGCGTGGGCACTGATGAAACACAAGTTACTGATTGGAACCCCTTTTAGCGCCACTGGGAAAGGAAGTTGTCACAGGGGGAGGAGGAGGTGACCTCAAGGTAAACAAGCTGTTTGGTCCCGCCTCCCATCCCAGCTTATTCTAGGGCAAAACCAGTTCAACTCGCAGTCTCCTGCGCCCTCGCGCTCCACCTGGCATCCAATGCGCCCGACAAAGCCGCTCCCTCCCGTGAAACTTAGAAAAGCAAGTGGAGTCCCCCTTTTATTTCAGGCGCGCAGCGCCACCTGTGGCGCTGCACCCCCGAACAGAGGCCGAGCCATCCTGCGGTTACAGAGTCCCGGTGCCGCCCTGGCCCAGGGAGGCCGCCGCGGTCACGGGAACGAGCGGGGCGGCGCGGCTGAGACGCGAGGACACGGAGGCCGGGCGACCGCCAAGGGTGACAGCCCCGGCGTCCAGAAGCGAAGGCGGGGGACCTCGGGTGGAGCCCTCTTCTCAGGTGTTCCGCGTGGTGAGCAGGCGCCCCTCTTAAACATGGCGGCCGCGGCGACACCGAGAGAGACGCCCCTCTCAAATATGGCGGCCACGGAAGCGCCCAGGAAGGCGCTCCTCACGCGTGTAGTCCGCAGACGCCTGGACTTCCGGTTCCGGCCTGCAGCCCCTGTTTTAAACCCAGGGAGCTACGCCCCGCCTGCTTAGGGAAAAGAGCAGGTTTGTTGGATCACGTGCCTTTCAACGGCGGGTAGTGATTGGTCAGACCCGTGATGGCGTCATAGCTGCGGTGCCGCTTGTTGAGGCAGCCGGGTTGTTCCTCTGCGGAGGTCGGGGCGCGGGGGCGGCAACGCCGCTCACACTCATGAGGAACAGGAAGGTGAGGGCTTGCGGCCTACAGGGGTGCGCTCAGTCAGGGGGGCCGAGGGTGGGCGGCAGTAAGGGGCTCCCCGCCGTGGCCGGGGGGGGGGTGCTGCCTTTAGGCCACGCCCCCGGGGAGGGGCCACACGCTGGAAAGGGGCTCCGAAGCTGGTCCGGGATGGGCCCTCCAGGTGTTCCCCTAGGGTAGGGCGGCTCCTGGCGGCCTCGGAGTTCCCCTTCTTTCTCTGACGCCTCCAGGAGCGGTGGCTCAGCCCCTGAGGCCAGGCAGGCCCTGAGGTCAGGTGCAGGGCGCCAGGCAGGTCCACCCCGAGGCTGGCGGACTGGGGCCAGGCTGGAGGGCCAGGGATGGAAACTGGGAAAGCACGGCAACGGGGGCCCCTTGACCTGGCACAAGGGGCCGGTCATCACCTCGCTCCAGACCTTTTTAGTATGCAGCCTGACAGTTACTGTGGGGTCTCACTGTGCAGTCAAGGCTGGCCTTGAACTCCAGTGGTCCTTCCGCCGCAGCCTCCCGAGGGGTGGGACTACAGGCTTGCGCCACCAAGCCCGCTATTCAGTTGAATGGTTGGAGCCCATTCGCGTGTAGTGTTAGAGCCCCAGGCAGACAGATACACATATGCCGGGTTACACGTTTGTCTCTCCATCGTTCTTTACGTAAGTGAACACTTTCTGGTTAACATTTTAATGATTTTTTTCACCGTATTTTGTGCTTTTGGCTATTTTACCATAAGCATCTTAACGAGCTTCAGAGTTGTACCAGCTTAACTCCAAGGAGACATAGCTTTTCCCGTTAGCAGTCTAATGTATTTTGTAGATTATCCGTTGCTGTTCCAGACCAGCAAAACTAGTTAGAATTCTTACCGCACCACCTGCAGCCAGCTGCCGAATCTCACATTTTGTTACAGTCAGTACAGTACATGTCTGCGTGTATATTCCAGGTAGTATTATGTGCAGTTGCTCAAGTCATTTAAGGAAGAAGCCGGCCAGGGATGGAGCTCAGCACTCCCTGGGTTCAATCCCCAGTGCACAGAAAGTGAAAGTATCTTCTCCAAGGAGGCGATTTTACCTTGCCTGGTGCTGTTTCTTTGGAGATGTCTGAGCCCTCTTACTCTGCCGTCACTTCTGAAGGTCAGCTCTGCTGACCGTAGGGTACAGGATTCTGGGTGGGCGCTTTTTCTTTCAGCCCTTTGAAGGTGTTTCAGTATTCTGTCGCAGGTCTCTCTGCTTCTCCTGAGGTGGCCAGTCGATTATTGAGGCTCCCAGAGGGCAAGGCTGCTACTTTCAAGGTTCTGCTCTTAACTCTGCCTTTGAGAATTTCTAGTGATGTGGCCATCGGTGGGTTTAGCCTGCCTAACTCAGAGTTCATTTCATGAATATTCCTGGATGTCTGGATTGTTGGTTTCAACACAGGAAGTTCACACTCAAGAGGCTGAGGCAGGAGGATCATTGCAAGTTGGAGACCAGCCTGAGTTATAAAGTGAGCCCAAGGCCAGCCTGAACTGCATACCAAGACCCTGCCTCAAAAATACAGACACACACACACACACACAAAGTGGGACTTTTTCAGCCCGTTTATTTACATTTTTTTCTCCCACCTTCCTTTCTGCTTGTCCCATCACACAGGTGTTGGTGCGTATCACACTGTCAGCATTTCTGAGGGGTTCTGCACTTTCCTTGTTTCGTGTGTTCTTTGGTCACACTTCCTGCCCATTTGTTTATTCTTTCTAATGCCAGTTAACATCTGCTGTTGAGCCCTTCCTTGTACTTTGTCCACTCCAGAATTTCTACATGGTTGTTTCTTGTATACGGGTGTGTGTGTTTATACGTTTGTATTTTATATGTGTACACATGTGTACAAACAGACACACTATTCCATGTGATGTGACATCGTAGTATCTGTCCTCGTGTCTCGCTCCTTTTGCCCTCCAGCTTGTCTGGAACAGCTGTTCCGAAGTCTTTGGTGACTCTAACCCCTGGTCACTCTCACAGGCAGCTTCTGTCACTTGCTTTTATTCCACTTTCCTGTTACTGTCTACTTTCCTGTTTCATGGTTTTCTTTTGTGTGTGCATGTGTGTGTGTGAGAGAGAGAGAGAAACCAGACACTTTAAATAATATACCTTAAGTCTCTAATCCAGAAATAAACTACTTCAAAATAGGATGCTTTTTCCCAAAACATCCTGCTCAATACAGTTTGGATTCAGGTGAAGCATCTGGGGTTCTCAGCCCAGAGATGCTCAACAGGCAAAGCCTATGCAGACACTCAGTCTCTTCTGTCAATCTCTGAGGCAGTGGTTTCCAGGCAGCTGTCACTGTGACCACAATGCTGCAGGCTCCCCCACCCTGGGTTTACCTCTTCACCCTGCTGGGCCAGGGCTGGGGAACAGGCTGCCCCTCCGTCCTTCCCTGGCTGCTGTTCACCTCTCTGCTATCCAGTTGTGGAGCATGGAGCCTGGAGTTGTGCCTTGGGAGCACTGGAGGTACTGGGATTACCGGCTTTAGGGTGGGAGTGTGAGCACCCTAACAGCTTCTGAACTGCCTGGCTTTCCCTTTCTGTTCAGTTCACCTTCCAGATCCCCAGTTCCAGGGCCTGTAGTGACAGCAGTTTCTAACTTTACTCCTAGGTTCTGTCCATCACTTCTCTATTATTCACTTTCAAATTTTAAGGTGAGCTTTAAAATGTATTATTATCTAAGTGCAGTGTGGCATCCTAGCCAGGCTAATGGAACAGATAAAAAGGAATTCATGAAAAAACATGAAATACAAGTAAAATCTGTAGTCCAGTTGATGGTGTTGTTTGGATGCTACATTCATGGTGTGGCCCTGTACTGTGTTTTGCTACTTCTCCAAGCCTAGAGTTCTTCCTAAAGCAGGTTCTCTTAACCGTTCTGATATTATTTGAGGTAACACAGAGGTGGGCGGTGTGCCAACAGTAAACATTGCAGGACAGAAGCCGCTTGCTTTACACTGGGACCAGGACTGCAGCTCGGGAGGAGGCGCACAGGTGGGCTGGCTTTGCTGTCGTGTCACCTGTCATGGGGGACTGTGAGCCCATGTGAGAGGGTAAGGGCTTCCAGGAAGGATCCATGCTGCTTGCCATGGGCACCCTGCTGTGCCTTCGTGTCCTGTGGCACTCAAGGTTAGGGGACAGATGGTGCCAGCCGCCAGGATAGCAGAGAGCCAAGCAGGGCCACGTGGGACAAGTACTTCGGTCTGTGGCTGTCCCTCCACACAGGTGACTGTGCAGAAGGGGTCTGCCTGTCCTTGGGTACATGCTCTGACCGAGCCTCGGTGGTCCAGCTCACAGGTGGAGTGCGGTCTTCAGCGCGCCTGAGAGCCCGGAGCTGCTCCACAGACATCACGGCCCCTGCCCAGGACATCACCGGCTCCACATCCCCCAGAACAGCATGCCCGGTGAGCCAGTACCACAGCATGCACGGCGATCGGGACCCGCAGCTGTCCCCCCTAAGAGGTGTTCAAAGACGTGAATGTTGCTCAGACCCCAGGGAGGCCCACCGCAGAGGGACTTGTGACAGTGCCATCACAGCTCTCAGAGAAGGTGCCCTCCGCAGGGCACCGGGCTGCTCTCTGGCGTTTGCCTCCAGAGCACATGTGTCAGCCAGAGACCCAGCTCTGAGATACACCGTTGCTAATGGTTCCATTTGCAGGTGGCCTGTCTCTGGTGACATGGGTACACTGCTTTACTGCTTCGCCCTTTAGAAAGACCTTGAGCGAGAGAAGGGTAAGGGGCCGAGAAAGGACCTCAAATGGTTTGCTTGTTTAGCGTAGCGCAGTTGTCATTGCCAAGGTGGCTTTGCTTCCCACAGCCGGGGCGCAGGGACCAGGCTGGACTCCAGAGACTGGCCAGGTACCTTGTTCCGGGAGTGGCTTGTAAAGTTCTGCCCAAGTCACTTTAACAAATACTTGCTGAGCACATGGAATGTGGCAGGCCCTACCTGGCGAACAAAGTGAAGATTCTCGCCGTTGTGGAGCCTGCTTCCTGCCCAGAGGGAGTGAAAATGGAGTCCTTTATTATCATTTATCCTTAGAAAATACAAGCCTCCCCAGGGACATGGAACATGCCAGAATAGCGTGTGGCCGCATCTATATGCGCTGTCAACCATCACCTCGGTTCAGCCCATGGAGGCGGGTGCGAAGGCCCCGAGGCTCCAGTGGCCACGCTGTCTCAGGAGGAGGAGACTGGGACCTCCCGGACGGAGGCCTCTGGGTCTGCTAGACGACGTGTGGGTTTCCTGACATTTTTCTTCCTTGGCAGACTTCCTTGTCACACAAGGCCCCAGACAGGCGAACTTCAAAGAAGTTCAAGTATGACAAAGGTCACCTGGTGAAGGCAGAATTACAGAAACTGGTCTCCAGAGGT
Source organism: Dolichotis patagonum (assembly GCA_004027295.1). NCBI lineage: Eukaryota > Metazoa > Chordata > Mammalia > Rodentia > Caviidae > Dolichotis > Dolichotis patagonum. The sequence goes on from PVJX010001507.1 coordinate 55,550, forward strand.
GACAAGGCTGCTGTACCCAAAGCGGCACCCAGGGCCCCATGTAAGGACACAGCTGCAGAAGACAGCGCTTTGCACCCGGGCAGTGACACTGCCGTCCCTGCACACCAGGAGGTTGCGGCTCTTCCCCACGCCAGCTGCCAGAGTGTGAGTGACGCTGTCCCCACAAAGACTGAAGGTGGCCTGTCCCCGCTGGAGCCCAGCGCCAGTATAGCAGCAGAGGAGTCCGACAGAAGCTCCGGGGCTCCAGACGGGTCGGCCTCGGCTACAGGGGAGACTCAGACCTCACTACTCCAGACAGACAGCAGCATCTTTCTGGACGATGACAGTAATCAGCCCCTGCCGGTGAGCCGGTTCTTCGGGAACGTGGAGCTCATGCAGGTAAGAGTGGCGCTGCCAACTCCTGTGGGTGCGCAGGCAGCCACCTGGGCCTTGAGTTGCACGTCCGCGCTTCCGTGTGGAGCCGCTTTAACACAGGAAAGCTAGGATCTGTGCTCCTTGGGGGCTCCCACTCCCAGCCAACCTGGGAATTGGTGCTAGTCGACACCACAGTGTGGGCAGGGGTCGGGGGATCCGCAGCCCTAAAGGGTGCTGGGCTGTGTTCTGCAGGCTTAGCTGACCAGAGGAGGAGCTCTGCAGAGCCCCCACCCCCGTGTTTGCCCTGCGCCCTGGGATCGCCCTGCGCCCTCCTCCCAGGGACCGATGTTCAGACCCCGTCATTTCTGCCCTATACGACCCAGAGCAGAGCAGGGTGTGTAAGGGGTACGGGGGCGTCACCTGAGACTCAGGTCCCTGTTTTCTTCCCTGCTAAGGACCTGCCGCCAGCCTCTTTGTCTTGTCCTTCAATGAGCAGACGAGAATTCAGGAAAATGCACTTCAGAGCCAAAGAAGACGAGGACGATGAAGGTGCAGAAATGTAGAAAACACAAAATGGTTGGGTTTTGGGGGTTTTTTGTTGTTGCTTGTTTGTTTGCATATTTACCATAATTAACAATTTGATGATCTAACAAATCATAAGATTTATATAAAACACATCTCCAAGAGAATGTGTCCTTAGTGGGACTTCAGAGCAGCCCATGACGTGAACAGCATAGAATGCCAGGCGTGGGGAAGGCTTCCTTGTGGCACTGCGAGCCGCCAGCACCCTGGCCAGCCGGGCTCAGCCGCAGGCCTCTGCGTTAAGTGGGCACCGTCTCCAGGAGGCCAGGACTTCCCTGCAGCCCCTTCTGCAGGTAACACGCGAGCTGGCTGTCCGCCACCGAAAGCTGAGGAATCCTAAGATTAATTCAGAGCCAGTTCCTAAAGGACTGTCCTGTATTATTGAATGTGAAACTGCCTACCTTGAAAACTTTGCCAAACACTTTAGGGGAAGGAATAAAATACATATTTTGAAAATATTTTAAAGAACCGTACCTAATACTGTGTTCCTTTCTCAAATGTTTGAGAGCCAGGGGAAGAAGTGAGCTGGGACCTTACGGGGACCACCTGCCTGCCTGGCCCTGGAACACCCTCGCCCCTCCCCTCCTTGGCTGCTTCCTCTCGCCCAGCTTAGTCAGGGAAGGGAGTAGCTCTTTGCTGTGAGCATGGAAGAGCGGCCTGCACCCCAGTACCCTTTTGCCCTGGAGCACCACAGGACCCGTCTCGCCAGGACAGCAGAAGGGCCTTTTCCAGGTGTTCCTGCCACCAGCTGTACAGGGCACAGGGGAGCCCAGGTGAGTGGTGGGGGACTTACACTGGATGAAGAGCCTCTGGCTTGGTGACCGCAGCCAATTGTGACCTTTAAGCCATCTGCCCTTGAGGTACAGGAAGTAAGTCACATAACAGACAAACCAGGAACAAAGTGCACCTGAGATGCCCAGCAGGAAATTTTTCACCACTTTTCAGTTCAAAACCCAACCCCGCCCCCCGGAAGTAATTTTCCCACAGCCGTCCAGCTCCCACGGAGATCATTTTCCCACTAGCCGTGACCTTCACCGACTCGGACTAATTTCCTGATTTATTGATTGATGAACTAGAACTTGAGAGTGTTAGCGGAGTCGTTTTCTGACAGCCGGGCACTCAGCCACCGCACAAGCGATGGTTAAAGCAGTACCTGGTGCGGGGTGGTAGCAGGGCTCAGCTCGGAGCGTCACGGTTCCTGTGCACGGCCTTCAGCCAGCAGCATGGTCCTCAGTCACCGGGTGGCTGCAGAAAAGCTGCGTCCTCACGGTCCCAGAGCGGGAAACACAGGTCCCTGCCGGCCGCCCATTCATGACAGGCTTCAGCTCGCAACAACAGATGAGCCCAGGTGGAAGCGACATCCTGGTTACCTGTCATGCACACGTTGGTCCTGGGCAAGTCCCTTCTCCCTTCCCCAAACTCCCCAAATGATGGCATCCTGTAGGGGTGGCAGGCTCAAGGCCCTGAAGGCCGCTGTCTAGAGGCGTAGTCACCAACGGAGCCCAGATGTTCCACGGAAAGCAGCAGGCCACATGTGGCAGCAGGTCGGTGAGGCAATGGGGAAGCACAAGCAAGCTAGGACACACCACCTTGTGGGTGTCTCCTCCAGGTGGGGACTCAGAGAGACTCATTTATTGTGATGAGTTTCCAACCAGGAAGCAGGGTCAAGCTTTGGTGCCCAGGTATTACTGGGGGTCAGTTGTGCCCGCATTGCATTCCCATGAGGACCTTGTCTGCTGGGGAGCCAGCCCTCCCCTGGGTTAAACAGAGAGGGCCTTGGCCTCAGGTGGACAAACTCAGTTGTCGAGCAGGCCAGGGCCTTCCCCAAATGGGCAGGGTTTAGGGTTTGTTCAGGTTCCTCCCTAGGACCTCTCAATGCTTCTGCTCACCTGGGGATGAAAAGCTGCCCCTTCTCTCCGTCTGCACGACATCTTGGAGGCGCTGGCTTCCTAACCCTTTGCTCACAACCTTCAGTCTTAGTGCTCTGCCAAGGCCCAGCACGCCTCATCTGCTCCCTGAGCTCTGAAGGGCTCCTGCCAGTGTCCACTGCTCCAAGAGCCCTGTCTCTCAGTGGACGGCCAGGGCCCGCGGCATCTGGCACTTCCTCCAGAGCAGCAGGAAGCCACAACCCTGAGCTTATGCTCACTGCAGCCTTGCTGTGCAGATAGAGCACTCCATGGGCACTGTAGTGGCCTGCTGCATGCTCACCCGCATCCTTCGAAGCGTGCCAGTACCAGGACCCTGCAGAAGGGCCCTCCCTCAGCTCTGAGGATCTCCCTCCTTCCTGGAGGACAGACAGCCCATCACCCTCCACAGGACAGCTCCCTGGGGGTCTTGTCCCCTCTTGCCAGCAGCCCTCAAGAGTGACCACAGTGTGTACAGGAAATGCCACCTCGGGTTCCATTCCTCTCCAAGCAGGATGGTCCTCAAAGCTGTCAGGCAGATTATGAGGTCCCCAGGGCAGGGGTCATAGGCTGTCACGATGCTGCCTGCCCTGGCTACTTTCCTGCACCCGGGGAGCAGTTTTCAGAGGCGCCCAGGGTCCTGCTGCCCCTAACTGCCAGGCAGTGAGTGAGGAAAGAAGGGCTTCCTGTCATCTGTGTGTGTCTGGCTCAACAGACTCAGACACGTTGGTGACAGCACTGCAGACCTGCATTATGTGCACCACTCTGGCTGTTATCAAGAACATCTCAGAGCAGAGGCGTAGAGGGAGGTGGCCCAGGGTCCGGGGTGCGTAGGAGGGAAGATTGCCTTCAGGGACACTTCAGGGTGAGAGCCTGGGGACCAGAGCAGCTGGTTCTTCTGACTTCACTGCACAGGCTTCTTTCTGTCCAGCTCCTAAAGCACTGGTACAGTCCACCGAGTTCCAGAAAGTGCCCGTGCAAGTGCTCAGCTCAAGAGCTGGGCACCCTGTTCCCGGCGCCTGCCTTCCCTTCCCGACAAACAGAGACACCACTGCCACGCTGCGGCATGCAAGCACGCAGCTGGCTCCACCTCAGATACCACCAGGTGAGCGCTCAGAGCACACCGCCCTGGTTTCCATCATTCTCAACAACAGACTTCTTGGACATCTCTTCTGGAAAAGCTTTGTTTATTTATGTATTTTCTGATTTATAAGTAAAAAAATCCAAATATTACAAAATATAGGACTTTTACAAAGTACACTATAAAATTTGACTACAAAATGATTGTTTAAAGAGCTCAAGAATTAAACACATGGTACAGGAAATGAATCCGTGCTGTGACCCCACTCCGCCGTGACCCCACTCTGCCACGTCCCCAGGAATACTGCCCTGAGCAGTTTGGGATGTCTCCCCAACGCTTCCTGCTGACAGAGCCATCGGGTCACACTGCACAGCTGGTCCCCTGGATATTCAGCGGCTTCCCACTGCTATGCCCCAGCAGCTCAGGACGCTTCAAATGCTACTGCTTCACCTCGAGTGCATGAGCTGGGTGGACTCGTGGAGTTAGTCCTACCCACCCACTGCTTACCTACAAAAAAGCAATTCATACCGATCGACATACAGCAAGTTCCCTACGTGGACACCTGGAAGGTTTCCACGCTGCATTTTATGAGTCCAGCAGTGTCTCTCCTGCGTGTCTTCTATGGAGTGTAAACAGTTTACACGCAGCCACACCCCTCTCTGGCTCTCACGAGTCCAGAGACTAAGCTGCCACTTCGTGAAAACAGCGGAGAGCTGAGGCCACATCCAGCCTCGGCACTGCATCCACGGAGACCTCCCCGAGGTGCACCGCACCGGCCAGCTCAATGCAGAAGAGCCCTGAGCACAAGACGGGTTTCCCGGCGAGCACCCACCACTGTCCGCTGGAGTCTGGCTTCTCAAGGCAGGGGACGCTGGTTCAGAGCTGCACCAGGTCTGCAGGGGAGAGCTGTGATGTGTTTCCCAGGAACTACCGGAATGACAAACAGCAGCACCTGTTCCGGTTACGCAGCGTCAGCGAGTCACGGGCGCTTTTGAGCAGGCTTCCGCCTCCGTGGCCCCGCCTGGCGTCGGTAGATCCTGTGTGGGTCACACTCGAGCTTGTGGGTGGTCTTCTTGTGACAGGCGATGTGCACCAGCTTCAGGTTTGCAGAGGTGAAGAGCAGACTGTAGAAGTACTCCCAGTCCACCTCCCTGCCGTTCTGCTGCTGGACGGCGTCAGCCAGCGTGGGCACAATGGTACGCTTCTTTTCTATGCTGTAAGCAAAGACTGTCGGCAGGCATTCCAGGGGTGTACAGGTCCCCTCCCCGGACAGAGGCACAGCCAGCACTCTAAACAAGGTTAACTCCCTTGCCAGACACCTGTCACCAGCCAGTCGAGGACCCCTCCGCTGGCTCTTCTGCTCGAGTGAGGTAAAATCATGGCCAGGCTTTGAGCACCAGTGGCCCTCGGCCCTCTGGGCCTGGACAGCTGACAGTGCCACTGCTGGCTGCCACCAGCTAGTGCTGGCCACTGCTGGCAGTCACCTCTGCAGGAGCTGGTCCCTGTTGCTGATCTGTACTGGCTACTGGTCTCTGGAGTGCTCTGGGCTGGCAGCCCCTAGTGTTTCTAGTTCTTTTTAAAGTGGTCCTCTCTGACACTACGCTGCATAAGAACCTGCCAGACTGACAGGACCTCCTGAGCCCAGACTACTGGAGAATAAATCAGGAGCTGGCAGAGAGAGGCATCAGTGTGGAAGAAGTCCTCCGGGACCAAGCCAAGACGAGTGACCACTTACAGAGGTCCAAATGTGAGCCTGAATGGTCCAGGTGTGACTACACTGCTTGGTTCAGAGTGGCTGGGGATTTGCGTGGGCTGAGCCTCCCTGATCCTGGCCACGTTAGGGTGGTTCCCCACTGGTGCTCCAGAGATGTGACAGCAGCATGCGAGTGCAGGGAGGGGTGACGGCAGCACAGCTGACAGTGGAGCGGCTAGAAGGTAACCGGACAGTGGGAGGCCACTGAGGTGAGCTGTCCCTGTCCATCCTTGGGGGATCAAGGGGGAGCAAAGGCAAGCAAGGGGGAAGGGCATCCACTGCCTGCTAAGCCACACCCCTCCTGGCTGGCACCGCCCCTCATGTGTCTCACAGCCATAAAGTAACTCCACTTAAAATGGATGATGAATGGGATGGAAAAGAAGTAGCAAAAACAGACTGGAATACAGCAAGCTTGGCTTGCAGAGAATCCCAAACGCACTCCTGAAGAGGAGGCATACTGGAGACCTGGAGCGAGGACTGGTGAAGGACGCAGGAGGTAGTTTTGCGTGGCCACAAAATGCCCTGCACTACAGTGGGGTGTGGGTGGCCAGAAGGCGAGGTCAGGCTGTGGCCAAGGCCCACTTCCTGACCTGTGGGCATCAGCTCCCCACTGCGCCTTCACACAGCAGCCAGGCAGAGCAGGTGTGCACTCCTCCTCTAGTCAGGACCCCAGGCCCTCGGCACCAGACCTCTGGTGACCTGATTTCCCCTCATGGTCGCCCTACATCGGCCTCCAGATGTGGTCACACCTGGGCCAGAGCTGCAGTATGAGCTGGGGGGAACACAGCTCAGTCACCAGAACATAGCCACAGAGCTGGACCAAAGAAGAGGAGCAGCAGCCGCACCAGGCAGGCCAGTCCCCCTCACAACCTGAAGGAAAGGTCAACACCTACATACTAGCATTTCCAAGAAAAAAAAACAGAAAATCAGACTGATAGCAGACATGTTTCGAGCGAATGGCAGGAGACGATTGAGGCCTAAAGTCACCCAGAGCTGAGAGTCGGTCAGCAGTCACTCGAGAAGCAGGCTCGGACATTCAGCAGACATGCTCACGCCTGGTAGACACTCGTGAGAGAAGCGCAGGGCAGCACCCCACCATGGGAAGGGCCAGGGCAGGGAGAACAGAGCACAGAGAAGAGAGCTGCAGGTGGATTCCGACAGCGCGGACCACAAGACACAGCATTTCATGGAGGGAAAACCAGGAACCACGCAACCATATGCAGGCGTGGTGGTGCACGCCTGTAAGCCCAGCACTTGGGAGGTGAAGGCAGGAGGGTCACGGAAGTTCCAGGCCAGCCCGGGCTCCAGCGAGTTCAGTGACAGCCTGGACTACACAGTGAGACCCTGTCTCAAAAAGAAAAAAAAAGCAAAAAACCAGAGACTAACCCTAAAAAAGGCATCACAGTCAGGAGAAGAGCAAACCCAACTTTCAGTACTGACAGTGTTTAGGGACCTGTGTTTATTTTCCAGACACTAAAGGAGCACAGAGTAACAGGCAGAAAACTCAGGAAAATCAACAGAAAGCACAAAAATAGTATGATGAATAGGAAACTCCAAATAAAGCAGCAAAAATAAACCTATTCATGAGCAAAATATTCAACACGTATGTAACGAATAGCCACTGTGTCCCTGGGAACCAGAGACCACTCTGAGCTCAGTTCCGGTGCGGGACCCTCGACACTGACAGGAAAGAGAGTCTCAGCAGACAAACAGTGGTGGCCCCCGAGAGCAGCAAAACAACCCAAGCCCGTCACACACATGTGCAAGTCTGCAAAAGGAAACGCACTGATCTCCACACCCTGTGTGCACTAATCAAAAAGGGCATGAAAAGAGATACACACAAAATCAACGCACGCTACCCGAGGGGCAGCAGGAAGCTAAAATCCCCCCGAAGGAACCGAAGTGGAGCGTATTCCAGGCGTGCAGTCTGGACTGTTTACGGGTAGAAAGACCACAGCAAATGACAGCTCAGAAACAAGCATAAAACAGCGTTGGAATAAACTCATAATGAGCATTATAAAGTTTTTAGCACTAGGTAATAAAACAGATGGCTAAATCAATATTGAGGAGACACATGCGTGGCTTTAAACATATGCTAGAATATAAAAGGAGCACAAAAGAGTAAGAAAGAAACCAAAAAAGTAAAAAGCAGGAATAAAAAGACACAAAGTCACTAAGTACAGAGCCCAAGACAGGCACAGTGGTAAGGAAAACAGATAAAACGGCAGTGGAGCCGACAGTAGGCACTGCCCTTGCTACCAGGACCCCACAGGATGCAGGGCTGAGGGGTGCTCGGTCACTTGCACCTCCCAGCCCCCCCCAAGCCCTTCCACCGGGGAGGATTCTGGGTCAAGGGGAGTGCTCGGAGCCTGCAGGGCCCTGCCCGATTCTGTCTCCCAGGCCCTCCTCCTCCAACAGGTGACAGGTGGTACCCTCATGCACATGCCTCAAGCCCAAGGGGGAGGCTGGGACAACCGCCAATGTGATGGCCATCACGGCCCGACTCCTCACTGCCACACTGTAGCACAGAGACATCCGTCTGTGAGTTCTTCCTGGACCTGCGCTCTGCCTCCCAGGCCACCACCTGCACTGGTTCCAGCAGGAGGGCTGCTCAGGCTCTGTCCCATAGCTGGCAGGAGGTCTTGAGCCCACCCATCCACAGCAGGCCTGGCTGCACCAGGAAGACCGACCAGGGTTTCTGCAGCTTCGAATGCACTGCTACCTGCATTTTAGTTAAGAGCCAGTAAACACAACTGTCCACTTGTAACTGAGTAATAGAAACAAGTGTTTCAGGAGCCATCCTGTGCCTCCTGCTAGCACTGTCCCAGGCTAGCTCACTTCCCTCATGGGTCCCCCAGAGTGATGTCCCCCCTCGAGCAGATAGACTGCCTGGGGAACCCTGTGTAAGAAGGGGGGCCTCGGCAGAGGGGAGAGGCTGCCGGGAGTGCAGTGATCACATTGTGTCCTGATAGACATCAGAGGACTGAGGCCAGGCCAGTGGGATCCCCACAGATAACTGAGACCAAAAACCCAATGAAAAGCAAGCCCAGGGAAGCCACAGAGCGGGGCACTGATGGCCAGGAAGCAGGTAAGGTGACACTCAGAGAATTGGCTTGTCACCTGCAGACTTTGAGATCTCAGAAAGACACAGTGACACCAAGTGGTGGCAAGGACTTGTGTGTGACCTGGAGCATTCTGGAGACAGAGGGACACAGTGTCCCTGAGACCTAGCACTTTCCTCACAGGGACCTGATGGACCTGGGAGTAGTCCTGGGCCCCACACAGGATTGGGGTGGCCCTGACTCTGCAGCGTTGCCGGCCCCAGCACCACACGTGCTGAGGTCCAGAGTGGGGTCTCGGGATGACCGTGATCACACAGAACGCCCTAAGGCCCAGCTGCCAGGGAACAGACCCTAAGCCCAAGCCGGCCCGTCCCTGGGAGTGAACAAGTGCGTCACCTGTACACAGGGCAGGATGACAGGGATGCTGCAGAGTGTGACACCGTGTATGTCCAACACCTGGGCACACAGGCTACTGGCACAGAAAGGACACACGGTTTCCCCTGCAGGTAGAGGAGGGCTGAGTGTAGAGGGGAAGAGGTCAGCACCGGCTCCTATGTCCCACTTACTTCGAAACACATTTCCAGGACGCCTCAAGATCTGTCTACCTAGAGCAAAGTCCAGACACAGCGACACTCATGGAGGATGTCACGGTTGAAGGAGGGAAAGTCATGTCAGCGAGACCGATGCCTCCACCTGCCCTGGTTCACACTGAGCTGCCACAGTTCCACAGCCGGGAAAGCCACCCACAGGCCCACAGATCCCCACGTGCTATATCTGTGCTATATATGCCTGGATCTAGAACGTCCCCACATGTCCCCCGTGTTCAGAGGTGGGACATCTGGAAGTGACCGGGTCATGGGGCACTCTGCTCGTACAGCATTCATCCAGCCATGAGCTGCTGGGGGCTGGGCCTGGAGACAGCAGGTAGCCCCTGGGAGTGTGACCGACAGGGCTTGTGCTTGTCCCCAGCTCTTGCCCCTGCTTCCCGGCTGCCACAGGTTGAGCAGCTATTCTCCACCAGACCTTCCACCATGCCACTTCTGAAGCTGGCTGACCACGGCCTGAGCCCTGTGAAACCGTAGCCTAATAAACATCTCTGCGTGAGGTCACAGGTATCAGGTGACTCCCAGTGACAGGAAAGCAGTGCACAGCCGGAGTGCCCACCCTCCCAGCTCCCCCAGCTCAGGCATGCAGCAGTCACCTGCCAATGGCACTCAAAGGGCCAGGCCCCTCCTTCTAGGCAAGGCCTACTGCCCCACTCCACCCAGAGGAACCAGAGGGCAAAAAGGGGCTAGCCGGGTGTCAAGCACATGCTCTGATGGCTGGGAGAGGAGTGTGTACCCGTCTGGCAGTCCCGCACATCCCTCCAGGCCCCTGCCCTGGGCTGGAGCATACAGGCACAGCCCGGGAAACAGACGGATGGCCATGCAGCCACCCAGCAGCCTGGCAGGACCTGGCCACTGCTGTTTGCTTTGTGAGCCCAGGTCTGGCACCAGGCACCCACAGAGTCCCCAAGGACTCACACGTGGTCGAGGTTCCACGTGCTGAAGAGGATCCGGCTCTCCCGGTTGCTGTAGGGGTTGATGGAGTGCTTCGAGGTGCAGGCCTCCAGGTCGAAAGGACCCTGCGTGACAGGACGGGAAAGGCGGGGCTGAGCAGCAGGCCCCATGGGCACCTGGCCCCTGAAAATTCCCTGCAGACTGTCTGGGGCACATCGGGAGTTCAGGAAATCTGCCTGTGAAAACATTACCCAGCTGTGTCCTGCGTCCCTGGGGGACCCCTTACTGTCACTGTCAGTTATGACAGCATCCTTACCAGACGCCTCCATCGCCCAGGGACAGCAGCCTTTGGTGGGCACCCCAGGGCAGCCCCATCATCCCAGTGCTGTGTGGCACAGGGTCAGCCACGGCCCCGCCTCCGAGAAGCTCAGCAGGGAAGGCACCAAGTGGCAGGCCAGGGCCAGGGACTGTCCACTCCACACGGCTCCCGGATATCTCCCTGTCACCCCAGACAAGCTGGGTCACCTTGCTAAGCCTGCCCGGTCCCCTGGCACTCCTCATCCCCACAGGACGGTAGAACATGTGCTGAGCCCCGGCTCCTCCTGCCACCCTGGGCACCCCTGGCACCCTGGCACCCCAGCACCCCAACACAAAGCCACTCTGCCACTGCAGTTTCCACATCCTTCCCCTCCCGCTGGCCTCTCCCTGAGGGCAGGCAGGAGGGATGTGCCATCTTGGCGTCCCCTCAGTGCCGCACAGTAAAGGTCCTCAGTGAGCTCACCGCAAGTCTACAGGTGAGGCGAACGTGGAAGGAGGAGGTTTTCAAGGGCACAGTCCACTGCCCCAGAAGAAACGGCTGGCAGTGGTGGCAAGTACTGAAGGTCACTGGAAAGCACCCCTGCCACCAGGCCCTGTGCCCGAACCACCAGGAAGGCCCAGTGGGAGGCAGTGGAAATGCACCTGCAGTCTGCAAGTGTCCAAAGGTGTCCTTGCACTGCCCCACACCTTAGAGGCCCAAGACAGGCCGGCCCAGGTGCTGTCATTGCCCAAGGCAGGGGCAGGAGGGAAGCAACTCAGGCAGGGAGAGCCCCCACTCAGCCTCTAACCAAATGGCTCAACTAACGCCCTGATGCTGACCCACCAGAATCCTGTCCCAAAGCCCTGTGGCGGGCAAATACCTCTTAGCTCCCATATGGTCCTCACCAGTGTGTGAGCCGTCATCGCCTCCTGCATAACCTGACCCCCCAGACCCCAGGAGACCACCAGGTGGGTGGGGACAAGACAGGTTCCCAACAGAGCAGGTCACAAATGCACACCCCCGCTCCACGCCTCACCCCCCACTGAAGTCAAGAGCCACACTGAGACCATGCCCCCACCCTGGATTCGGGCACCCTAGTCTCCAGCTTCACCCAGACCGAGGGCTAAGTGTCCTTCCTGTCTCAACCAGCGGACTGGGCCCGGCAGGTCGCCTGGGTGGCACAGGGTAAAGTGCACTGCTCACCTGGCAGGAGAACCACCCCTCCGGTGTGCAGAGACGGCCACCGGCCTCGGCTCCTCGATCAAAGTAGCTGCCGTGGTACTGCGCGGCCTTGAGCTTCCGGCACATGGCACCGAGCACACGCAGGTACTCCTCTCGAGCCCCCTCGGCCACCTCGGAGGCGTAGGTGCTCACCTGGGAAAGGGGCCACATCACTGAGCCTGGGCACCGGCCAAGGCTGGTGCAAGGGTCCTGCCCCTCAGTCCTGCACACCCTCGAGAGCCTGGCCCAGGGCTGCGGTCAGAGGGTCTGAGCCCAGAGCTACAGCAGTGCCGGGCACCAGGCGGGTGAGGGCCAGCCAGGAAGCAAGTGACAGGAAGGCCCGGGTTTGTCCCACCCAGAGGAGGTGCCAGCAGCAGTGAGTACCCTGCAGTGTGCCAGGTAGGTCAGGGCACCCAGGGAGGCAGCCGGGCACCTCGTGGAGGGGCACACAAACAGCCGGCAGAGCGCCACCATCACGCCACCCCAAGGGGACAGCCAAGGGCACGGGGAGCCCCAGAGTGGTGGGGCTGGCTCCGCCTCCAGGAGGAAGGGAATGTCAGTCAGCAGAGGAAGGGCTGGGTCACGGCCTGGGGGTGACCGTGCCTGGACCCCTGGGCCTCTGTGCGCACCTGCCAACTTTGATCACAGCTGGGAAAATGATGATCGCCAAGTGCTGGACATGCTCTAGGCCCACCTGGGTGCCGCATGTCAGTGCTGCCCAGGAAGAAGACTGGAGGGCGTGTGGACCAGGAAGTGCCCCACGCCCAAGCCCTTCTTGGCAGGAGGGACAGGCAGGCATGGTGCAACAGTATCGGGCAGTGCTGAGGCAGACTACGCCACGTGCCAAGAAACACAGGAGGTAGCAGAGCACACAGCCTGAGAGGCCAGTGGGGCCCTGCAGCGGGACATCCCCAGGGGCTACAAGGGCAAGGCTAACACCAGTCGGGGGGCCACTGGCACAAGAGCAATGCCAGGAACACACACTTGTGTCCAGTTTTCTCCACACAAACTAACAGGCTGCACACGACTCACACCAGGTCAGGGTGCAGGGGGAGGAATGCCACAGCCGCCAGGTGTCTGCCACCCACACAAGCTCCCGGCAACACAGCGTGACAGGGTGGACCAAGCCGGGACTCTGTTGCTACCAGTGCTCCACAGCGAGCCGAGCACCTGCCAGCCGAGGTGCCCAGGGCAAAGTCCCATGAGCGCTGCCCCCCTCCCCCCAGAGCTGCTCCTGTCTGCGGAGCCTGAGAGGAGCCAGAGGGTGACCACGGGGCATGGAGCACACAGCTGAGGCCCCTGCTCCCCAGAACAGGCCCCCTGGCCAGGTCCGAGCAGTCCCGCCCTCACGGCCCTGTTATCTGTAGAGAACCCAGCACAAACCACATCAGGGCCACTACCCAGCACAGCCTCCACCCTCTGGCGGGCAGCAGCTCTGACGCCTCCCCGAGGAAGGACACAGCTGCCTGAGTCGGCGCCCACCCAGAGGTGACCAGGGCCACCCACGCAGCACCCTGCACAGCCCTGGAGCCCTCTCCGAGGGCGGCCCTGCCGTCAGGTGCCCTGTGGTTGTGACCGTGCCGCCGTGGAGGCAGCGGTGAGAGCGAGTGAGGGGCACAGAAAGTATCCCTGTGACACCCAGGAGAGCAAAGACCGGCTCTCACTCCGCCAAGAGGGTTGGGGAGACCTTGGCCCAGAGCACGAGGGCGGCCAGGGGCTACAGTCCAGAGGGACAGCAGGGGAGCGGGACGGAGAACATCACCTCTCATGCCATCACCACTGCCCGCCTCGTACAGGCTCACCTCTCTCAGGTAGCCCCGGATCCGGCTCGCACAGCTGTATCTCAGGTAGCCAGACTTGTTCCTAAACCGGGACTCCAGGCCTGCCAGGGAGAACACACCCGAGTCATACGCTGGGCAGAATGTGGGGCCAGAAGGCTGCACACTGTGGCTGACAGTAACGTTTGGTGACGCACAGCAATGCCATTTGGTTTTCACTTCGGAGGCATCTCAAACACCACTGAGTGCTTGTCCCTGACTGCCCCCCACCAGCCCTTTTACCAGGGTCACCTCCAACTCCCAAGGCCAGACCAACAGCCTGGACACAACAACCCATGTCCACCAGTGGATGAACAGATGAACAAAGTATGCTCCGTCCACGTGGTAGAATATTACTCAGCCTTGAAAGAGGAATATACTTCAACTACTTTTGAGGCTGAGGCAGGAGGACTACAAAGTTCAAAACCAGGCTGAGCAACTGAAAGAGAACCCTGTTTTAAAAACAGGGCTGAGGCTATAGCTCAGTGGTAGACCATCTGCCTAACACATATGAGGTCCTTAGGGCCAACTCCCAATACTACAAAAACTGAAATATAGAGAAGGCTGTGATCGGTGTGTATGAGCACTACCGCTTCCCTGAGTGCACTGGATCCTCTTGGAATCTGGTATGCTCAATCCCCAGTGGATGGCGAGAGACAAATGCACTTAAAATGCTCGAGGAGGCAACCCCAGTCTCAGCTGCGCCTCTGCTCAGAGGCAGTTGGTCCCCCCTCATCCTCAGCCCCACACACGCACCCTCGAACCAGGGTGGGTCCTGGGCCCGCATCTCGGCCTCAATGTTCTGGCTCGCGCTCTGCAGCAGGTCCACCAGCAGCTTTTGCCGCAGCGGGTCCTGCTCGTCGGCCAGCAGCTGCCGGGCGGCCTGGATGACGCCCAGGTGCGGCTCCTGAAACACGCTGAGGAAGCGGCCGATGTCACTCACATCTGCCACCAGCAGGGGGAAAACAGGTGGGTTCAGTCCAGGGAAGGCACACCCTGCCCCACCCACACTGGAGCGGCGCAGAGCCCAGGACAGATGGCCCAGGCTCAGATGAACCAGCCTTTGTCCTCCAAACCAAGTGGGCACCCAACTCCCACCCTCACCGCCCCAGGCGGCAGGAACACCGCCCTCTGCACAGAAGCCAGGTAACCTCCTGTGGGGGGCACTTGCTGGTGTCTCCTGCCAAGGGCCCTGGAACAAGGGGAACAGAACCTGCTGTCCAGCTGATCTGAAGGTGAGATTCACAACCTGGGTCTTCCCTTCTGATGCCCCAAAGACCCACCTGTCACAGCACACGCCCAGGGAGACAGCCTCTCAGTGACCAAAGGCCTGCCCTGCCCAGGAACAGGCACAAAACTCAGCGGGATCTCTACCTGCAAGACTGCAGGCTCCACCCAAGCTGGACTTGAAGAATAAAAAAAAAAAAAAAAACAGCTAGGCTGCTGCCAGAGGCATGTAATCTCAACACCCTGGACGGCTGAGCAGGAGGATCTCCAAGTTCAAACTCAGCCTGGACAATTTAGGGACTAAGGAAGACTGTCTCAAAAAAAAAAGGAGGACAGGGAGGTCGTAGCTCCGAGTGAAGACCCTAGGTTCAATTCTCAGCATCACAAAAACAAGACAACAGACCGAACAGCCGCGCTCCTGGGCAGGAGGCTACCAGCCAGCTCTGACCTCCATCCCGCCCCCGCGCGCGGCCCGGGGTCCCCGCACTCACAGCCCCCCCAGCTCTGGCCGGCGGTGAGCAGCACGAGCTCCGTGTCGTCGGGGACGCCCGGGAAGTAGTCCTCGGTCACCTCCGTGCCGTCCTCATACAGGCACAGCCGGGAGCCGCGCTCGGGGACCTAGGGGCGGGGATGCCGGTTGTCACCGGAGACCAGAGCGCGCCGCCACCCGAGCCCCGCCCACCGATGCCTGAGGGCGACCGCAGTCCGCGAGGACCCCGCGCACCTGGAAGCGCAGGCAGCCCTTGCGCAGCACCTCCTGGCAGGTGCGGCCCGCCACGCCGAACTTGCACGCGCTGTGCAGGTCCCGCAGCCGGACGATCTTGGGCCGTCCGAGCGCAGCGCACATTCTTGCGCCCCAGCTGCGCGCTCCACTGGGACACCCCGGCGCGTGCCCCGAGGGTCGTGCGCATGCGCCACCGGGGTTGGCGCCGCTCTCCTCCTGCGCAGGCGCAGCCCGGGGCGGAGTCCTGGCCTCTGCGCAGGCGCGGGCGGCGGCGCAGGCGCGGGGCGCGACCGGCCCGGTTGTCATGAGAGCGCGGCCGCGGCCCGGCGGTGGGCGGGGGTGGCTGGTCCTCGGCTGTCACCTCCGCGGGGCCTGCGAGTGCAGCGGGCCGGGTGGGCGGCCGAGACGCCCCCTGAGCTCCGCCCTAGGGCGCGGCGGCCTGCGCAGCGGGCAGGTAGGCGGGGCGAGGGCGGTCGTGGGCCCGGGGCTCCCCCACGCGACCTGGCGGCCCGAGTGGCACCGGGAGTCTTGTCGGTGCGAATCCAGCCCGGGCCCAAGGAGGCGGGGCCGCCTGAAGCAGGGTGGGTGGGCTCTGGTCCCGGGAAGGTAAAGGGCGGCGCGTGCGGTCGCCGAAGGTCCCGAGGTGACCTGACAGGGACCCCGAGTCCCGTTCGCGCGTCTCATCGGAGCGGCTTCGGCTTGCGGTGCGGTTTACGGCCCCGGCGAGGGATGGGGGGCGCGGGGGCGGGGTCCATCTGGCTCCGCGGGGTGCAGACGGCTGGGACCCCCCCTCACCCCGCCTGTGTGCGGGCTAACTGGTGCCCGAGTCCAGAGAGGAGCCGCCGCCGCTGGCGGAGATAATTGTGGTTTTCCCCTCTCCCACGCACACACGGGTGAACCCAGACTCGCCCGGGTTAGTGAAGTAAGCGCTCTCCCACTGAACTGCAGCCCCAGCCCTTTTTATTTTTAACCGGGGTCTCACGGAGTTGCCCAGGCCTGCGATTCTCCTCCTTCAGCCTCCCCAGTAGGATTACACGTGTGCACTGCCGAGCCTGACTCGGAGCGTGGTGCTTCTGAGTGTGCATGGTGTTTTTTATAGTCTAAAGCATCGGGTGTTTACACGGGAGGGACCCGAGGGTGCAAGGTGGAAGGCCTTGGGTGGCGATGCCCACAGAGGTCACGAGTCACCTCCACCGGGCTCATTCGATCCTCTTGCCAGTAGTCGGGCTTATTAGCCCCACATAATGGAAGCATCTAGTACCTGGGCGTAAAGGTTCTCTGTAAACCCTGGTGCCACCTCGGGGTATCAGGATAGAAGGGAGTCACAGGCTCTGCTCTTCCCAATGAGCAGAGGATAAGGAATTCAGGGCAGAGGGGCGGTACTGCTAAGCCTTGGTTAAGCTGCGCTGGACATTCGAATTCAAGACAGGAAGTAAGGGTCGGAGAAGCAAAGTGGGTTAGGACAGGGATGGTGACAACCAGAGCCACCGAGGAACCTCTGTCTGCCATGGCAAAGGACAAAGCGGAGAGGGGTGTCCAGGTGAGGAGTGGGCCCCCCTGGTGTCCTCGGGTTTGGCTGGTGGAGAGGAAAGTCGCTCCAGGAGAGAGTCTTGAGTGACAGGAGTGGCAGGTCCCACAAGGGGGCAGCAAAGCTATGGTGCACTCCTGGGCTGGTGGCCCATGCTGGATTACACCACTCAGCCTTTCTGCGCTGCTTCCATCGCTCTCTGGGTCTGCGTTCCTGTGAAGCACTGTGAGCTCCTGCAGGGGACTATGTAAAAATACACCAAAGGCTGTGAATCGCGGTCATCCTTCTGTTTGCGTGCTTTTGTTCATGCACTCTGAGAATCTCCTTGGGCTCTTGGTGACAGAAAAAGCACGCACTAAGCGTGTTAAAATGAGCCGGAGTTCATTTGGAGCACATTTACATGGCACCAAGAGTGTTGCCGCACACAGTATGTGTATTTTATCCCAGAGAAATCTCCGGTGGATTCTTCTTTGTTGTCTGTGTCAGTGAGAGGGACTTTGTGGGAGGTGCTTTCCTGCTTGGTTTTGGTTTTTGCTGAAGATTTAACTAACTCCTTGGCTTGGGGCCTGAACAGTAAGTAACTAAGAGCCCAGGAGCAGTTTGGGCTTTCAGAGTGGCCACACCCAAGGGCTCACGAGGGGTTTGCACCCAACTCCACCCTGTTAGCACTACGTATGTGGGGTTGCCCCACTGTGGCCCCTGCTGCAGGACAGAGCTACCCTGGGCCCAGCAGTCCCCACGGGAAGACAGCTCCCGTCTCATGCCAGCACAGCCAGGTTCCATCCCTGATCCCTCCCTGCGGAGGGCTGGCTGGGCAGGGGAAGGCACCCAGTGCACATGGGTGGGGTGGGCCAAGTGGGCAGCGCACCAGCATCAGGACTGGGAGGAGAGGGCAGAGCCCCCAGAGGACAGCCGGTCGAGGTGGGCTTCCTTCCCAGGGAAGAGAGCCAGGTGCCAAACAGTGAAAGCGGGCATCACAAGCCCACCCTCCAAGTGACACCACTGAGCTAGCTTCAGGACCAGGGTCAGGACATTTAAAGTCAGTGAGCTGGGGATATAGCTCAGCACCAAAGCACCTGCCTGCAAGCATGAGGTCATGAGATTAATCAATGACCCAGTGTTTAAATATGCTGTGACCAATCAGGAGTGTGAACTGCAACTTCTGCAATTAACATAGTATCTGTGCTTCTGCTTCCCTATGGTACATTTCTCATAGCAAATATTATGCTGGTGGTTGAATTGCCTCCTATCCTAAGTAACTAAAGGGAGCTGGCTGTGTTAGTTTCTGGAGGGATACAAAAAGCTTTCCATTTGTATCTGCTTTTTATCTTGACAAAGTATCACCAGCTGGGCAACTATAACAACCGGGCATGCCCTGGAGTAGAAATATGAAACAGGGTGGTGGAGCCATGCTGGCTTGAAGGACCTGGCCACCATCCTGTCTGTCCTGGCTCATGGGGTCTCTTGCCAGCCCAGACATCTTGGGCTTGCAGGGACCCACTACAGTGCCTGCCTCCGTCAGCACATGGTGTCCACCCGAGTGAGGTCTGTCTCCTTTTTTTTTTTTTTTTCCCTTTTTTGAGACAGGGTCTCACTATGCAATTCTGGCTGGCCTTGAACTCAAGTTTGTAGCCTAGTGTGGTCTCACACTTGTAGCGATCCTCCTGCCTCAGCCTCGCAAGTGCTGGGATTACAGACATGCACCACGCCCAGCTGTTTCACCTTCTGTGTGCCTGTTTTTCTTTGTTGTGGTCCTGGGTATCAAATTCCTGGCCTTAGGTACAAATTAGGCAAAGCGCTCCCCCACTGAGCTCCACCCCTGCCCTTTCCCCTTCTTCACACCAGTCACCTTGGCTTGATTGGATTGAGCCTACCCTTATGATTGGGGCAGGAATCAAAGCAGCAATGGCCCTGAGCTACAGCTCTAGTTGTTGTTTCTGTTTCTTGACAAGGGTCTCACTGCCTTGCCCAGGCTGGCTCAGCTTCCCAGAGCACTGTACTCACAGGTGTGCAGCACCACTTCCAGACCACAGCTTTTTAACTGGGCTGCGTCTGTGTAGACTCTGAATGAGTCCACATCCACAGGGAGCAGAGGAGGGACTTAAACGTATCTTGAGGGAGCACAGTTCAGCGCATGCATGACACAGGTCCAACTTTTGAACAAATATTGCCAAAAGTCCAGATAAATGGTACTTTAAGTAGAACTGCAAGTGTCTAAAGTGTTTCACAAAAAGGAATGGAAAATTCTGGATACTTTGTGGGTTAGGTTAGGAGGCACGAAGTACCATTTTCAGTGTTAAAGTGGTGAATTCCTTTAAAGAAACTCTCTGCCCTCAAAAACAGCCCACGCGTGCAGCATGCCCCACAAGATCGGCTTCGTAGTGGTCAGCTCTTCTGGACACGAAGACGGCTTCAGCGCCCGGGAACTAATGATCCACGCGCCAACGGTCAGTGGGTGGCGGTCACCAAGGTAAGACTGAACCAGGCTGGGCGCCAGGCATGGGGTCCCACCCTGGGGTCCGCATATGCGAGCTCTCATTTAATTACGATTCAGACATCAGGAGCTGTAGCTTTTCAGGCTGTGGTCTCTAGTCACACACCCTGTTCTCTGCTGATGTTTGCCTTTTTTATGGTTGTAAAAACGTTTCTCTCCTCCTCCTCCTCCCTTACATGAGCCCACGCTCAGCCCCGCCCAGCCCTGACCACACTCTGGCTCCTGCACTCAAAGCCAGCAGTTTGCACACTGAGGTGGTTTACCGTTAGGCCTGTGCTTGAGCACATCCTGGTGACAGATTTTGCTTCCAGCTGCTTTTGTGTGACACCTGACTTCAACCAAGAAAGTCTGTTTCCGATTTCTCTTGAACATTTGCATGTTTATAAAAACATTTGCTACTTGAGTGTTCCTTTTATGATTTTTCTGAATTTCTAAGGAGTCTGTGTGGGAGGCAGGGTGGCACACACCTGTAATCCCAGCACTCAGCAAGCTGAGGCAGGAGGATCCCCTGAAGGCTATCGTGAGTTCCAGGCAGGGGCGCTGATGCTGGAGCTGGCATGCCCTCAGGGTGCCTGACACTGGCGCTCATCCGGGCAGCAGCATGGCCAGGGCACTTCCCAGGCCTCTCCCCAAGGCCCCCACACTGACTGCTCAGGGCCAGAGGGTTTCACGAACACGGGCAGGGAGCGCCTTTGGGTTGTGTCTTTAGAAACGACACTGGGGTGCTTTTGCACATTGGCGCAGTATTTCAGGCGCGACTGTCCTCCTCTCGGTAATGTTTCCAGAGCGCAGCAAAGGGAAGGTCCGAGTGCCCTGCCAGTACACCCTGCATGCCTCTGTTTAGAATGTGCTCACTATAAATGGCAGCACAGGTGTGTGCAAATAGAGGAGCATTGTAAAGGTCTGAAGCAACACCAGACCCTACAGGAGGCCAAGGGGCCACTTCAGAAGCCGCAGCTTCACCCTGATGCCCACTGCCCTCCTGCCCCTGCTGTGTCTCCTACAACCTTGGCACGCTGGAGCTGATGTTGGAAAGAGCGGCCTCAGCCTCCTGTGTCACAGAGCAGAGCCCTGGGCCCCGAGCCCCGTGCCATCTCCCCACTCACTGCCTCCCTCCCCCCCTCTGTGGTTCCTGTGTGGGGAGAGATGTCCATGCCCACAGGTGGTCCTTCCGTCCCCTTCCCTTCCCGTCCTCGGCAGGCACTGAGTGTACACGCACTGCCAGCTTGGTGCCCACCGGTGATCCTGCAGCAGTGCAGGAAGAGGGGCGCCTGGGTAGCAACCTTGAAGTCCCATCACAGCTTCTGGATGAGCAAGAGCAGGGGCTGCAGCACTGCTGGTGCCCAGAATCCTTTCTGGACATCGAGTCCACAGGCAGTCGCCCCTTAAAGGCTGGCACTGGCATCTTTGTGTCCCTGTGACAAACGCCTGATGTCATCTCGGTAAAGGAAGAGAGTTTTCTCCTAGCCCAATGTGTCCAGGATGGCTCTCTGGTCATCTGGGGCAGTGGCAGCACACTGTGTCTCCATGGAAGCCACCACAAAGGACACTCCACCCCACAGCAACCGGAAGAAGAGGGAGACAGGGTTGGGGTCTCAGCCGCCCCCAGGTCATGCCCCTGTGACATGACTTTCCTACTACACTCCGGATGGCTCCGGGGGCCGGAGGCCAGTCCTGCGACAGGAGTCCAGTGTTTCAGCGCCAGGCCCTCGCTGAGGCAGTCTCCTTAGGGAGCAGCTTGCCGTGGGAAAACCTGGGCTCCGTCCTGCCCGCCACCACTGCCACTCACGATGATCTCAGCTCAGATGAGCTGGGGCCTGGCCATCGGCAGCAGGGTTCTTGCTGGGCTGCACAGGGGACCTGGCTCCTGAGACAGTGGTGCCCCGCTTCTCACAGCCCCTCCATCCTCATGCCCCAGAAAACATGTCTTCACTTTCAGATTCTGCCAGTTTCCACAAGAAATTGTACTCCAGATGGTGGAGAGGTGCCGAATAAGGAAACTCCAGCTTCTCGCTCACCAGTACATGATTTCAAGTAAAATCGAGTTCTACATCAGTGAAAGCTTGCCCGAGTACTTCGTGCCGTACCAAGCAGAGCGCTTTCGCAGACTGGGGTAGGAATGGAGTTGGCAGCCCAAGCAGGCACAGGCCAGAGCGCTCCCTGAGGCCCGCCGGGGTTAACGTGCCTCTTGGGCAGGGGCAGGGGCAAGGTGCGGGGGGTCCCCCAGGCCTGCATCCAACCCTCACGGAGACAGCTTGGCTAATTGCAGTCTGAGCTTGGGCCGGGCTTCCCACCCTGGGCGAGGCTGTTAAGTGTGGGCGTCAGTCCGTGCAGGGACAGCTCTCTCTTCACTCCATGCCTTCCTCAGCCGCGTGTTTCCTTGCAGCTATGTCTCCCTCTGCGACAATGAAAAGACAGGTTGCAAAGCCCGGGAACTGAAGTCAGTGTATGTGGATGCAGTAGGGCAGTTCCTTAAGCTGATTTTTCACCAAAACCACGCCAACAAGTACAACGTCTATAACCAGGTGAGGGCAGCACCCTGCGGGGGTCTTCCCTTGCACGCGTGCTCCAGGCCTTGTCTCCCTGGCACTGGGAACTGGACCTAGGGCCTCTGCACTGGGCCACAGCCCCAGCCCTCTTTTATTTTTTTATTTTACTTATCTGTTTGTTTTTTGCCGGGATCTTGCTAGATCATGGAGCGCTCAGTCTGGGCAAACATGAGAGTCCGTGAGAACAGTTGTAGCAGTTACCAGTGGAGGTGCCGTGATAGGACGGCGAAATCCCTTCCGGCTGTTCCTTTTTAACACTCCTAATGCTGCCGCTAGAAAACTCAGAACAACTTCGGGGCAGCACTTGTGTACGGTAGCTGCACCCTGATGGCCCAGCACCCCAGCCCCACCACCAGCTCCTCAGGTGAAGGGAGTTCAAAGCACAGGAGTCTTGGCCTCTTTTCCTGTCCACCCCACCCTCGGGAGATCTGCTGTTGGGGCCTCGGTCAGCGGCTGTGATCACCTGAGCCGGGCGGAGATGACATACATTCACCCATTGCAAGGCCCCAGTTTAGGGCTTTTTAGTGATTATTTCTTTGCTTTCTTTAAAAAGAAAGCCCCATGGTTCAACATTAGAATATTATGTAATTTATGTAAGAATTGTGTCTTGGTTACTTTTCTCTCATTGCTGAGACAAAATACTCAACACCCAAAAGAAGGGAGGAAGGGTTACTTACTCACTGTTGTGGAGGTTTCGGTGTCGGTAATCAGCCGGCTCCAAGGCGGGGCGGCCTGGCCAGGGGCAACAGTTCAAGGCAGCAGCCAGAACAAAGCAGCCAGAGCACCAGGGGCGAGGCTTTCAGATGTCAGAAGACTGCAAAGCAACAAAAGCAAAAAGGGGAGAAGCAGCCTCTTTTCCTCCCTTATACTGTATGCAGGTCCCCCCGCCCCCCGCCAGGGCAGGGGTAACACTCACAAAATCTCTGTGCCCTCCTCTTGCACAGGAGGAGGATATTTACAAAGTAAGGACCCTGGCTCCGTGCTGAGTCTCTTGGTTAAACTTCTAAACTTCTCAAGTTGACATTGTATCAGTCGTAACAAATTAATAACAGTTGCATGTGTTAGCGAATACTGCAGTTCCATTGGGCTCATCCCAGTGGTGACGGTGGGTGGGTGGGTGGGTGGGTGTGTGTGTGTGTGTGTGTGTGTGTGTGTGTAAAGGACTTGAGCATCTCAGACTTGTCCGCTTGATTCTTGTTGCTTTGACTTCTCAGGTTGCTTTGGTTGCAGTTAATATCATTGGAGACCCTGCCGATTTTGGAGATGAAAGCAACATTGTAAGTTTGGGAAATTTAAATTCTAAGGAAGAAAATGTATCCCTAAAGGGAGGAATCACTTGCATAACAAGAAGTGTCATTTTCCTGGGTGTGGTGGCTCATTCCTGTAATCTCAGCACTTAAGAGGCTGAAGCAGGAGGATTGCTGCGCATTCCAGGTGAGTCCGGACTATATAGTGAGATCCTGTCTCAAAATAAGAAATACTGTTTTGAAAACTTTATGAGACTGCTGAAAGTTTCAGGTAATTTACCAGCCGTCCTCTTTTTTTGTTTGATTGTTTGGGGTTTATTTTTTGTCTACACAGGGTCTTCCTGTGTAGTTCAGGCTGGCATTGAACTGGCCGGGATGCTCCTGCCTCATCCTCACAAGGGCTGGGGTCACAGGTGGGCGCCACCTCGCCTGGCTAGCAGCTGTCGTCTCTTCGCGTCTCTTTCATGCTAGAGTTTTCACTGTCGCTGTGAAAGCCTAGAAGGGGGAAGCTGAGCTCTCGAGTTGCCCTGGTTTGCCGTGCGTTCAGAGCTGATTTGCTTCCTAAGACCTCTAGGGAGAAGCTGATGGACCATTACCTGGGGCACAACCCCGAGGACCCCGCTCTGGAGGGAACGTATGCCGGGTAAGAACCCCACCCCCAGGCACCCCACCATGCAGAACCTCCGTATGGACCTGGGCCAGGCTCTGTGAAGCTGGGTCACCTACTGTGCACTGGAGACAGGCCAGCGCCCGGCCCCTTGGGGCTTCCTGCCCCTCCCTGACGTGCCCCGAGGGAGCCGTGGGGTGCAGGTGGGTTCCAGGCCAGCAGCGCAGGGCCCCGTCCTGGTGGTGGCGGTCGGTGTGGAATGCGCCTGAGCAGCTGTGGAAAGCACAGTGTTGCCAGTCGCTGGCCCCCTGCGCAGTCCTGCTTCCCACTGGCGACTGAGCGCACTTGTTTCTTTTGCTGCCTCTTTGCAGTGTAGGAACCCGAGCTGTGTCGAGAGCTGGGGGCAGCTGGGCGTGGTTGCTCGAACCTAGCACTGGGGAAGCTGAGGCAGGAGGGTCGCTGGGAGTGTGAGGCCACACCTAGCCTTGCAGTGAGACCCTGCTTCAAAAAGGCAGTAGAACCCCAGAGCTCTGGCCTCGTTCCACGTCACCTTGCTGTCCCCATGTCTGCACCTTGGGTTTACGGTGTGTCGCTGCAGAGGGCCACACCCAGGGAGTTCCGAGGCACCTGTGACTGTGCCTTCTGGTAAAGAAAAGGCACCGAGTTTGCACTGTAACTGGGGCTTTGTGCTTGTCCCCTATTCCAGTATCACCTCACTGCCCCCGCACACAGTGGCCCTGGTGGGAAGCACTGCACATGAGCTGTGGGTCTGGAGGAAGTGGGTCCCCAGCGCTGTTGGCCGCTGTGCTGCTCACCAGTCCCCAGGGTTGCTGTGCAGCGCACTCGCTTCTCCCAGGCCCTCTCGGCAGTGGCGTCCGCCTGGGAGGCCGCCGGCCCCAGCCCCCTTTGGGGTTGTGGGCGAGGAGCACTGGGAGTCATGTGGAATGGTGACCAGTGTCACTTAGCTGGCTTCACAGCTGCCTGCTGCAGAGGCGCGGTGCCGCTGAAGCAGCAGGGACGGCCCTGTCAGGTGGACGGGGAGCCCTGGGTGCACGGGGTAGGTGGCCCGCTGTCCTGTCCGCCCCTGAAGCAGAGCCAGGCTTCCCTGCCCAGGGTTGGGGAAGCCATGGCAAGGTCTGCTGCACCCGGGAAGTGGGACCCGCCGGCAGGGTGGGGTGCACCTGGGGTCTCACGCAGGAGGGGAGACGCCGGTGTGTCTGACACCCTGAATGCAGCCGTGCGTCCAGGGATGCGACAGCGTGTCACCACGCGGCCACTGCTGAGGTGACCTGTTGACACCCAAAGCTGCCCCAGCTGTCCCTTCCGCTCAGCCTGCCCGGGGCTATGGCTGTCGACAGAGCGCCCCAAAGTCAGGAAGTAAAGGCGAGACAGAAGGAGGCTTGGGCCGAGTGTGATGGTGCTCATGTGGAGTCCCAGCCCGTGTGGAGGCTGAAGCGGGGTGATTGCAAATTCAAGGCCGGCTCGGTAACGCAGACTGGTATAGCTCTTGCCTGGCATGTACGAGGCCCTCGGCTCAGTCCTGGGCGTGGACCACTGAGAGGATCGCCTGGGGGTTTTAAAGATGTGCGCTAGAGGCCAGTTGAGTGCCTTTTTTTTTTTTTTTTTTTTTTTTTTTTGGGGGTACTGGATGCCGTCGAACTCAGGGCCTGGCTCTTGCCTGTCAGGCGCTGTCCCACCAAGCTGTATCCCCGGCCCTCGAGCTGGTTATTACAAAAGTTGACCAGCTAACTTTTTCAGGACAGAGAATATGAAACATACCTACATAAAAAGATACACAGGCCACAGCTCATTCCTGGCACTCTGTGCAGCCGTCATGGGCATCTAGGCTGGAGCCCTGCGCTCTGTTACCTGTTTAAGTCTCTCCGATCCAGCAGACCAGCATCCTGGGCGCCCTAGGTCTGCCTTCGCATGCGGTTAGGCCACTGGAGGGAGCCCACCGCCAGCCGGAGCCGTCTCAGGCCTGACTCCTGAGCTGTGAGCAGCGCAGGTGCCTGGGTGAGGCCTGGTCATCCTCGTCCCTTCATTGCCACGTGCTCCTCGCCTGGCCGGCTGCCCCAGCCCACCCTGTGAGCCAGTGCCCTGGCTGCGCAGCCTGGCCGGGGTTGGCTCTACGAGCCTGAGGCCCTGGTCATACCTTCTCCAAGCATCTGTGTCTCCACTCAGGGAAGCCCGTGGACGCAGCCAGATCGTTTTCTCCATGGCTCAGCACCAAGCTCTTCACGTCTGTCCTGGCTGGAAGCTCGCCCTGAGTTCACGCCCTCTCCCCGCAGGCGGTCTGACTACATCTCTCCCCTGGATGACCTGGCTTTCGACATGTACCAGGACCCCGAGGTCGCACAGATCATCCGCAGGCTGGATGAGAGGAAGCGGGAGGCTGTGCAGAGGGAGCGCTATGACCACGCCAAGAAGCTGAAGCAGGCCATCGCCGACCTGCAGAAGGTACGGCTCCCCACACCCTCCTGGGGCTGCGGGTCAGCGGGATCACAGGTTCCAGGTCACCAGCCCCAGCAATGGGGAGTTGAGGACACCGAGCACCGTAAAGATCCCTGTGGCCGTGGGAGGAGGGGCTGTGAGCCCCCACGGGGTCTGGCTTCCTGGCAGGGAGTGTGGCTGTTTTCAGGGTCCCTCCGGGCAGGGCGGGCTGCACCCGGTCACATCATCTGTGCACCGGACGAGCAGGTGACGTGAAGCGAAAGCCACACGCGTCTGTGCTGCAGGTTGGTGAGCGCCTGGGGCGCTACGAGGTGGAGAAGCGCTGCGCGGTAGAGAAGGAGGACTACGACCTCGCCAAGGAGAAGAAGCAGCAGATGGCGCACTACCGGGCCCAGGTGTACGAGCAGCTGGCACTGCACGGCCTCCTGCAGGGCGAGCCAGAGGTCAGGGCAGCCACGGGCACCGGGGTGTTGGGCTGCCGGGATGGAGGGACCGTGCTTAGTCCCAGGGCAGAAGGCTGGCTGTGCAGTGACAGGATCGCTGTGGGCTCCAGGCCAGGAAGGCAGCAGCCTGGACCAGGAAGGCTGGGGCCCTGCACTGACCTCTGGCCCTGGCCCTGGCCCCCGGCCGGGGAGGGAGTGCAGGGCCTCAGGAGGGCATCCTGCCTGGCGTCACTACGCCTGGCAGGTAGGCAGTCACTCAACAGCCACCACAGAGCCCCAGGAGCTCCCTCCTGGGCCCTGGGTGCCACACCCCAGCTTGGTGATGCCAGTCAGACCCACCCAGTAGGGTGCCGGGAATCACTTGGCCGTAGACCCAAGGAGCAGCCCTGGTGCTGGACACAGAGGCAGCCTAGGGGCAGGCTGTGTGCACAGCGTCGTGCTCACACCGGGCCTTGGTGTCCACGCTGCAGCCTAGGCAGCAGCTGAGCGCAGGCCCATACGCAGGGCCTGAGCGCTGGTTGTTGCGCTCCCCCACTGGGCCTCCTCCGGTCATCCGTGTGGGGTGAGGTGGCCTTGGCCTTGGTGCTCAGGTGCTGTCCCCTGCCTTCTGCAGGTGCAGAGACCTCTCAACCTGCCCCTCCAGCCGCTCGCCCATGCCAGCAGCCCCCACTGCCGCAAGCCGGTGCCCTCACTCCCACAGCCAGAAGAGACGGTTTTGGAAAATCAGCCTTCAGAGCCTCTCCTGCCAGAGCAGCCCGTGTCCTACGCCCTGAGCCCTGCCCCGAGGTGCTCGGCAGCAGACCAGCCACCACCAGCCCCAGGGCCCACCCTGCAGAGCACTGTAGGTGACCGTGGGAGCACATGCGGCAGGTGGCGGGTACTTGATAGGGCCCTGTGTTGCCTGCTACCAACCCAGTGCGTGGACACGTGCGTCCTATGCAGCCAGCGCTCCTCCCCACGTCCAGGAGGGAGAGGCGGGCCCTGGGCTGGAGCAACAACCCACATAGGAGGTCCCGTCGCCGTGGCCTTCTGAGCCCATTTTCCTCCATAAAAACGTGCAGTCAGCTGCTTGACGCCTGGTTCGAGTGAGAAGACAGTAAATGCTGGCTCGTGGCCCGGGCACGGAGCGCCTCGGTGAAGCCTGAGGGGCAGGGCCATCACACCTCCCGGCTGAGTGCACAGGAACCCACCTGCAGCACGTGTGCTGGCTGCTGTCACTGGGCCCAGAGCAGTGGCTGGTCCAGGGCCCATTTGATTGATGATGTTGGCAGAAGCCTGGGTTTTTTCCCCATGTTCGACTCCTCCTCTGGGTCCCTAGCACCCTGGGCTGGTGACCGTCACGGTGACATCTGAGGGGGAGAACACGTGGCACTGTAGACTGCAGACCTCGGGTTCCCCCAGCTCGATCAGCCTGAGTCCCATGCACAGCAGTAACAGCCGGGAGCAAGGAGGGACCTGCAGTGGCCACCCAAGTGCTGCCCCCAGTGTCCGCTGCGTCCCTCCGTAGCCTCACCGGCACCTGACCTGCTCTGAGTCAGGGGCCACCACACGCTGGACGTGTTTACTGCAGCCAGGGCTGGTTCTTCTGTCAGAGTAGTAAACAGAAATTAGCAGTGATCTTGTCAGAGAAGAGGGTGCTGGCCTTGCCTTTCACATCTCCGTGTCCCTGGGGGGGAAACAGTTGCCTGGTGACCATCCCCGAGCCGCCCTTGGTGCTCCTGCGTCAGCTGTGGGCAAGGTCAGAAAGGAACGGAAGGGCTCGTCTCCTTTCCCCACCTCCGCACCTCTGGTATAAGGCAGTCCAACAGAGTGGTGCTGGAGTCGAGCTGTGAGCCCCTCAGAGGGTCCCTTCAGCCCAGAGAGCAGAGGCCGTGGCGAGGATGGCAGGGGGGCCGCCTGCCCGACCCACAGCCCCGCGCTCTCCTGCCCCTGCAGGCCGAGGTCCTGCCCTATGATGAGCGGCCACTCCCCGCCGCCCGCAAGCAGCCAGAGGATGCCCTGGCAGAGCCGGAAGCGAGTGAGAGCGACGCCAGCGATGCCCGGAGAGGAGGCCTTGCTGGGCAGCCGGAGGCCCTGACAGAGAAGGCCCTTCGAGAGGCCAGTGCCGCCATCGACACACTGGGAGAGGCCTTGGTGAGAAGCACAAACACCACCCAAGCCTTCGGGTTTTGCAGTGCCGTTGGCTCCCCTTCAGGAAGGCCTATGTTAACTGTGTTACCCGACTCTGGACACACGAAGCAAGGTCGTGTTGTAGGGGAGCAGATTCACGTGATCCCCACAGTCTTTCCGGGCTTCCCAGGCTGCATGCTGATGCCCCACCCCCCACACTGGCCGGTTCTAGTCTCGGCCTCACAGTGTCCCCACACTTTCAGTCCTGCTCCGTGTCTATCACAGCCTGACGTTTTCCCTCGGAGAGCTAAGTGCTCACATTTATCCTGCAGAGGCTCTGTCACTGAAAAGGGTTTTCTTTCTTCTAAAATGTAAAACAGGTGTGCGCCAGTAATCCCAGCCCTCTGGAGGCTGAGACAGGAAAGTCGCTGTGAGTTTGAGGCCAGACTTAAAAAAAAAAAAAAAAGGCAGGGGACCTAGCTGAGTGGCACAGCGCCTGCCCTGGCAAGCCTTAGCTTGTGAGTTCCAGTCCCAGTAAGAAAAGTCCCCACCTGCGAGTTGCCAGTGCTGCCTCCCGGACCACAGCCACTGCTGTGTCACACAGGTCGCTGGGGCCTATTCCAAGACCTGGTCCTGCCGCGAGGACGCGCTGCTAGCCCTATACAGGAAGCTGGTGGAGATGCCCGCCGGGACCCCGAAGGAGGACGCAAAGAACGCGCTCCGCGCATCTGTCTTCCTCATCCGCAGGGCCATCAAGGACATCGTGACCTCAGTGAGTCCCCAGCGCTGGCCCAGGCACCTGCCGCCCACAGGAGCCGGGGCGCTGAGGGCAGCCCAGTGGCTGTGGGAGAGCCGGGACCACAGATGGGAGATGCGGGTCTGAGCTGCCTGTGCTTGTCCCCTTCTGCCATCTGTCATCCCGGTCCCCAGCTGGGGCTGTGCAGAGGCCTCACTTCCCGCGCCCGCAGCAGCCACCGTTTCCTGAGGCCTCCGCCTCGGCCTGGCGTGCGGTGACAGCCCATCGCAGTTCTCAGCCTGGTTCTCAGCCTGCCCGGCAGCGTGACATCCTCACGCCTGCCCTCGTGACCTCTGGCTTGCGTCACTCACGTTGTCATTCTGTCCCTAGGTCTTCCACGCCTCTCTGAAGCTGTTGAAGATGCTCATCACCCAGTACATCCCCAAGCACAAGCTAGGCAAGCCGGAAACGGCGCACTGCGTGGAGCGGACCCTGCCTGCGCTGCTCGCCAGGACCGGGGACTCCTCCGCGCGCCTCCGCGTTGCCGCCTGCAACTTCATTCAGGTCCGAACCCCACCCCGAGCCGGGCAGCTCCTGCCACTCTGCTGTCTGCTCCTCGGGCTCTGTCAGCACGGAAGCTCTGCCCGGAGCGCACGTGGTCACGTGGCCCTCCACTGCTTCACACATCCAGCGAGCGCTGTTAGGGAAGATGCCTGGAAACTGTCAGGAGAGAACACTGGGGAGAGGGAGCATGCGTGACACACACACCACCACCACCACCCCGCCTAAGAGTTTCCCTCCTTTCCTCCTCTCACCGAGCAGGCCTGGGCTAGGCTGGGGAAACCAAGCGGGTTCCGATGATGAAAACTCCTTCACACACTGTCCCATGAGCGTGAGTTTCATTCTCTCTGAATGAGCGAATGAATGCATCTAGTTTAGGCGTTTTTGTTTCCTTCAGAAGGCTGGGGCTGGAGCAATAGGCAGCGCCATGCACTGAGCTACACTCCCAGTCCTTTCTGAGATGAGCTCTTGCTAAGTTTCCCAGGCCGCCCTTGAAATTTGTAATCCTCCTGTCTCAGCCTCCTGAGTAGCTGGAACAGGCATGGCTGCTATACCCTAGCTAAGTTCAGTAGTTCTTCTTCTTTTTTTTTAAATGGTACTGGAAATCGAACTCAGAACCTTGTGCTTGCCAGGCAGGCGCTGTACTGCTAAGCTAAATCCTCAGTGATTCAGTCTTTCTTAAGACTCCACATTTTGGTTTCCAAAAATCCATAACCTCAAGAGTCATGAAGAATTTTGTGAGTGTGCACACACACGCTTGGAAGGAATCCAACACTTTCATGGCTTCTCATTGTCTGCAAACCCAGAAGAACCCCCAGTCTAGCTTTAAGAAACTTAATATTCTGAAACCTTAAATGAACAAGGAAAAGTAGGTCACACTGATAGGAAGGAAAGAATAAGATGTCCCCACATGCTGCCATATTCTGCTGGGTGGTGTAGCTTAGCGTTGGGGAAAGATGTCCTCTTCCAAAAGACCTTCTCTTCTACATTTCAGGTTTTCCTTTCTAATTGTTGTCAGTCTTTAAATAGAAACAAGAGCTGAGGTGGTGGCACTGGCCTGCAATGCCAGCGCTCGGGAGGCTGAGGCAGGGGGCTCATGAGATGGTCCAGGCCAGCCTGCGCTACGTGGGGCTCAAGTCCAGACTGAACTACACACTGAGACCCTGGCTCAGAACGGGAGAAAAGGCAGCATGTTGCTAGGCAGCAGTGATTGTACTGCAGTGTGTCACTGTCGTTGTCTGTGCAGTGCTTCCTTTGAAACTCCGCTGGGTCAGACTGAACCCGCCCTATTTTCCGGTGAGACTCACGGCCATCTTGCTGTGCGCAGGAAATGGCCCTGTGCAAGGAGGTCCGCGCACTGCAGCTGGTCCCGTCCTACTTGGTGCAGCCGCTGAAACCCAACTGCTCAGCGCACCTGGCCATGAGTCAGGTGGACCTCCTGGCCCGGCTGCTGCGGGACCTGGGCACCATGGGCTCGGGCTTCACCGTGGACAGCGTGATGAAGGTGAGGGGCCCGGCGCGCGATGGGTCTCCTTGGGGTTTGGCGCGTGGGCTGTTTAAGAGAAATCAGGCTGGGCATGGGGGTGTACATATTCCAGAGGCTGAGGCAGGAGGGTTGCCATGAGTGTGAGGCCAGCCTGGGCTACCTAGTGAGTCCAGGGCAGCCTGCACGGCCAAAAGGAAAAGTAGCAGTCGTCCCTGCCCACTCTAACACGAGGGTGCTGCGGGTCTGCTGCTGCCATTTGTGATCCGAGCATACTGCGGCCCAAGCCACGGGACAGTTTGGGCATCCATGGCTACAGGAAGTGGAGAGCAGCATGGCCACCACCCCTCCCCTTCCCCACCTTTGCGGGAGACACCTCTGAGGACTTTGCCCTGAAGCCTGGGCCCCTGTACTCCTGCAAGCCCCTCCAGTTCCCCCGGCAGAGAAGGCTACTTGGCCAGTATGCGGCAGTGTCACTGTCCCCCCACTCCTGGGGCCACAGCGGCCTGGGTCCCTTCCTGTACTGGTGCCCATGCCCAAGGGTCTGCCGGGACTGCTGTGAGCGCTGGGGCACAGAGCAGCTGGCCGGCTCCCTCAATGTGAGCCAGGGCAGTCTGCGGGGTGGGGGGTGCCTCGCTCCATGGGTCACTTGGGGCTCTGTCCTTCAAGTCCACGAGGACAGGAGAGAGCATTGTGTGCGGGAGGCTCTGACTCGAGCGCCTCCCTCTGACGGGCTGCAGCAGGCCCAACTCGAGACAGCGGTGCAGCTGGGCCATGTGCACACAAGGAGGAAGCAGAGCCGGTGACGGGGCACAGGCCACTCTGCGGCGACCTCAGCAGGGACCCTGGGCCTCCAGCCGTGGGATGGGTGCTGCTGGCTACAGGAAGTGGCTACAGTTTTCTCTTATTTTTCAAACGTTTGCGATGCGCCTGCTAAGGAGATGCCTTCCTGACTGTGTCCTCAGTTCACTGTGCGCGCCCTGGAGCACAGGGTGTACGAGGTCCGGGAGACTGCGGTCAGGGTCATCCTGGACATGTACGCGCGGCACCAGGCGCTGGTCCTGGAGTACCTCCCGCCCGACGACAGCAGTGCGCGCAGGAACCTCCTCTACAAGACCATCTTTGAGGGCTTCGCCCGGATCGACGGGAGGCCCAGCCATGCCGAGAGCAGGGTGAGGGCAAGGGGGGCCTGGCACTCGCGTGAGCGCCGAGCACATCAGGGCCCTGTGCCCCCGGGAGCCCGGCAGATGGCTGTCAGACCCCATGTTCAGATTCTGCCCTGCCACTTCCGCCTGTCCTAGCAGTAAACGCTCATTACACTCACCCGAGGAACATGGCTTGGGGCTCGGGGTGATGTGTAAGAAAGCAACATTAGCATGTGGCAATTTGTCCCCCCATGTCTAAGACTCCACCAAACTGGTCTAATGGCAAAATGATTCTTTTTTTTTCTTTTTTTGCCAGGCACAGAAAAGAGCAGCTACTGAAGAAGCAGAAAAACAAAAGAAAGAAGAGATCAAGGCCTTGCAGGGGCAGCTGTTGGCTCTGAAGGAAACCCAGGCCGCGGCCGAGGTGGGGAGGCCACACTGGCTGTGTCACACACAGGCTCGGGGGCTGCCTTCCGGGTGGCCGCGTCTTTACCCTTTGCAGCCTTGGCAGTGGCCAGTCCTGGCCAGAAGCGCATGCCCCACTGCAGCTGCTCCCTGCCACCCCTTGAGCTGGGCAGGGGTGGAGGGCAGGGTGTCCTCTGGGGGAGGCCGCGTGCCCTGCATCCTACTGTGTGTGGCCACTGCCGCTGTGGGTCCCGTGGGAGAGGCGGGGAGGACACCAGGGAGGAGACCAGGTGGTGGGGCCGGGGCTGCCAGCCCCTCTGCTCAGCCCCTCGGGGCGCACTGCCGGGTGCACAGGCTCAGCCCTGTGCCAATGGCTCGCTGGTGAGGACACACAGGCAACGCCCGGTGGGGCTCACGTAGGTCACAAGCTGGCACAGCTGCCTCTGCCTCCCCTCACCGCACACATACACGGGTTCTGCTGCAGGGACAGCGCCCGCAGCACCAGTGCTGGTGGGGCCTGGGTGGCGGCCCTAGGGCGCCAGTCTCCATGGCACGTGGGTCTGAGGCCAGGACACTGAGGAGAGGGCAAGTGCAGCGAGTGCTGGTGGCCGCTTGCAAGCAGTCCAGGACACCTAGATGCACAGGCAGGGCCAGGCACGCAGGCAGGCAGGCGGGGCTGGACACCCACCCTGCCCTGCCCCGCCCCGCAGTGCTGTCCCTGAGCTGCCTGTCTCTGCCTTAGGGAAACGACAGTGACACGGAGAAGCCCAGGAACCCCGGTAGGTCCACCACTCCCGGGCCCCTGCCGCCTCCTAAAAGCATAAGCTCTTCCACAGGGAGTCGCTGAACCCACCTCTCTCCGCCTCTGCAGACAGCCCGGACAGGAAGGGGGCACCACCGGAAGGCCCAGACAGCCACTTCCTGGACAAGTGAGTTAGGCTGGCCCAGTCCTGATGGGGGAGCCACTGAAGGACACTGGGCAGGGGTGTGTCCCCAATTCCCGATGACTAGTGACCGATGGTCCCCTCCACAATCTCAGACCTGGAACGCGCCCAGGCCAAGGATCCTGCTGTGTCCGGCAGCCGCTGGCCGGACCCCAGGGAGCACTGTGCCTGCCTGGGCCAAGCCCACCTGCCGGGTGGGGGCCCCGTCTCCCCGGGCACCGGATCAGTCCTGTGTGCTCCATGAGCCTGCCCTGCCCGGCTGCTCTGATGGCCTCGGGGCCCTGCTGCACTCCCACCCAGGGACTCTGGTCTCAGGTTGGGAGGGAGGGGGCAGCCGCTAGAGTCCTCGGGAATCACCGCCAACTCCATGTCCCCACTTCCCCTGCAGCCTGTGCATCTTCTGCGGGGAGCGCAGTGAGGCCTTCACGGAGGAGGGTCTGGACCTGCACTACTGGAAGCACTGCCTCATGCTGACACGCTGTGGCCACTGCAGGCAGGTCAGGTGCTGGCATGGACGCTCACAGGCCAGGAGGGCCACGCAGGCCAAGTATGCCATCACCGTGTGGCCTGGCTGGAGCACTGCCGGCCCCTCGTGTGTGGACAGGCTGTCCCCCACTTGTGCCCACTGTACCGAGCAGTGCACGCTGTCCCAGCTCGTCACCCTGCACACCTGGACGGGCACTCTGTGCAGTCAGTGGCGGGGCTTATCTGCCCCTGCCTGCACCCCGCACCCTGGCAGGCTCTCACCAGGCTTCTGAGGAGCCGCTTTCTAATGTCACTTGTCCCTCACTGGTATCTCAGGCCTCACGCCCTGGGTCTAGGTTCTCAGGTCTAATGCACCCTGAGCACTCCCCCTCTCCCATCATGCACTGGGTCCTCCTGGTCAGAGCAAGGAAGCTGGTGGATAGCAGACTCCTTTCCTTCCTAGGGCTCTTTGGGTGGGCAAAGGCCTCCTGCACAAGTCACTCCTGCCAGGATGCAAAAGGGCCCGGATCCATCTTTCTGTGCACTCTTAGAAACCCCAGGGAGCCTGAATTTGAACCTGGGGCTGCACACTGAATCCCCAAGCCATTCCTGGCCACTAATATTACACCGCTCACATCCAAGTCACCCCAAGTTCTGCCCATTTCTGCCTCCTAATGTGGCCTTAGTGTGGTGCGGAGTGCAGGAAGTGACCACAGACACCAGGAGGGGCCCTGAGCACCAGCAGTCACGTGGCCAGGTGGGCATATGAGGATGCTGTGTGCTCACCCCATGCTTCCTCTGTGTCTTGGGCTGCAGGTGGTAGAGATCGCCAGCCTGACGGAGCACCTGCTGACCGAGTGTGACAGCAGGGATGCCTTTGGGAGGTGCTACCGCTGCCGCGAGGCCGTTCTCAAGGAAGAGCTGCCCCAACACATACAAGCGAAGGCCTGCAGCCGTGAGTGCCTCCCAGTCCTGGGACCGGCGCTGCTGCGGCAGCAGCGGGTGGGCTGGGGCGTGCACATGGCCTGTCCCTCCTCATGCTCACCGGTACACAGGTAACCAGGTCCTTCTCACCACCCCTTCAGCTGCCAAGTCCGAGAAGCTGGCGAACCGGTGTCCCTTATGCCATGAGAATTTCACTCCTGGAGAAGAGGTGAGGGGCCTGACCCGGCCGGGGAGCAGCCTGGAAGAGGGAATCAGAGGAGGGGTCCCCTTAGGGGACAGTGGTGACACGGCCAAGGCACACCCGGCTTGGGATGTCCTGCAGTGGCCTGTCCAAGCGGTCAGATGCTTGAAGAGTCTGCAGAGTGAGTCAGTTCCAAGGGCGCCCTTGGCCTCGGCCACTCCTGGGTCTCACCCTCGGGTGCTCACTGAGGTAGCCCTGTGGGGTCTGGGAAAGCATCGTGGGGACACCGGCCGGACTGGGGGCGTCCTCCTTAGCCCAAGGCACCGCCTGCACTGACCAAGCTGCCCCTGTGCTGCAGGCCTGGAAGGCGCACCTGATGGGCCCCGCCGGCTGCACCATGAACCTTCGCAAGACACACGTCCTGCCCAAGGCCCAGGCGCCACTTCAGGGTGAGCCGCCCCAGCCCCAGCACCCCCAGCAGCCCCGTGCCCCAGGGCCTGGCTCCGTGCTGCGGCTGTTCTCGGAGGTGTCCGTGTCCCAGCACCCCGGGGCACTGCGTGGACCACACACCTTCTGCAGGGCAGACCCGAGGGTTGAGGAAAGCGCAGCTGAGCACACCCATAGTGAAGCCACTGTCCGGTGGACGAATCGCTGGTCTAGCTGCGTCCTCTTGGGGTCCTAGCACCTAGGAGAAGTCATACTGTTAATCAATAGAAAATCATCCCAGGTCACTGCGGGACAGCGACCAGCAGGGCTCAGTCTGCAGCCCAAGTCACATGGCAGACACCGTCCTTGGGCCAAGTCTTACAAATGCAGGACAGGCCCTGGGCCACACAGGGACACCGTCCTGTGCGCCTCACTGGCACACTGCCCAGGTGCAGAGCAGCCCAAGTGACAGCTCGGCCTGTCTTTCTTCCCCTCCTACTGCCACACGGCTCCGCACAGCAGCGACTGTGTACTGCGACCGCTGTCCCGTGCCAACCCTGCCAGCCAGGAGATGGCCAGGGACCCTCATGGTCACCCAGGCCTGGTCTTCGAGTCCCGCATGTCTGTGTCCCCATCACAGGTAAAGGCCCCACAGCGGCCAAGTCAGGACTGAAGGCCAGCAGCAAAATCCCCACCCCGAAGGGAGGCCTGAGCAAGAGCTCCAGCAGGACTTATTCTAAGCGGTGACACGGTGACGCTGTCTCCGTCGGGGACCAGGCCAGTGTCCTGACTCCAAGCCCACCCTCCAGAGAACCAGACATGCAGCCACATGCTCTGCTCCACGCCCTCTGCACGGCGTGCACAGCCCTGACCAAAGAACCCGGAGCGGCGCTCCCCACCTGCTCTGTGCAGCCTTGGGCTCAGCCCGTGGCCGGCCTCGGAGGACCAGGGTGCAGACGGCCAGGGTAAAGCAAAGGCTGAACAAGATGATGTGAGAGATGTCAGCTGCCGGGAACCGCCCGAGACGTGAGCCTGCACCCTGCACTCAGGGTTCAGGACTGCCCACTGCCCAGCCCTGGAGAACGTGCGGGGTGACATGCCTGGATCCCTGCCCCCACCTCACAGCCCCACCTGCAGGCTTCGTCCTGGCACTAGACACTTCCTGCCAGCCCAGGCCTGCTCAGGTCTGTCACGCTGTCCTTGCTCCCCGATGCTATAGTGCACCAAAGTCCAGTGTTTCACAGTTTGTAGGGTATTAACACCAAATGCTGCCTCCGACCCGACACAGACCTCAGGAAAGCATCTCCTCATGGGCCAGCAGGCCCCAGGGCTTTCTAGACGAGCTCTACCTGGGGGACAGGCCACCCACAGGCACGGCCAGGGTGCTGCTTGCCTCCTCAGGCTGCGTGGGCAGCTTTCAAAACGCACTCAGAAGTGTGTGCGACAGGGGTTTACTCCTCTGTGGTTCATGTATGAAGGCTTTTAACCCCAACCATGTGATACAGCAAAGTACACATCAGAACTAATAGGAGATTGAGGCA
Organism: Dolichotis patagonum; assembly: GCA_004027295.1. NCBI lineage: Eukaryota > Metazoa > Chordata > Mammalia > Rodentia > Caviidae > Dolichotis > Dolichotis patagonum. The sequence goes on from PVJX010001507.1 coordinate 93,335, forward strand.
GGAAGATTGCGGGCAGCTGAAGTCCAGCCCAAGCTGCATGGTAAGTTCGAGGCCAGCTTGAACTGCATGGCGAGACTGTCTCAAAGAAACTCATAGGTATATAAACAGTGAGCTCCCCAGATGTGCTAGCAACCAAGAATTTGATGAATTAACCTCTGCTTTTGGCAAACTAATACCTCATGGTGTGGCTGAGTAAGAACAAGACCTACCAAGACAATAATTACTAAAAACTTTGTGGGGGGAGGGAGGTCACCTAAAACTATTAGACAAGCAAAGCGCAAGGGCCAGAGTGTCTTTCAGTGCTGGTCTGCTTCCAGAGAGGTTGGCCAGTATTTTCTGATGCATCTTTTAAGAATGGAGAAAGCACTTAATAAAACAATAATGAGGAAAGTTAACCACGAACTACTCTTTTTCTCTGCAGGCCAAACTTAATAGATGTAGATAGTGTCTCCTGTTTGAACTTAAGACATTTGTAAAAGTCACCTTTTAGTCAGGCATGCTGGCACACGCCTGTAATCTCAGCCTTTGGGCAGCTGAGGCAGGAGGATCACTTGAGTTCGAAGCCAGCTTGGGCAACATAGTGAGACCCTGTCTCAAAAAATTCTTAGTGATCAACAAACAAAATTGGTCTCCCACCTAATTCTTGTGCTGGTTCCTAGAGAATCCAGCTTTTGTGGCAGCGATTCCAGCAGTGATTAGTGGCTGCTGGAAGTGTTACAGTTGTGTCTCCAGAGAGACCAAGAGGGGTGTACGAGGACCCGAGAGCAGCTGGAGGACCCCTCGGCCACTCAAGATGAAACACCTAAGCTGGGAACACTAACAAATAAATGAATTTTCACTCATGATTATGTTGTGGGTATTTAATATTTATTTACATTATTTTCCTATTTTAAGATAATCTGCAAGAGTTGTATTGATAAATTTGCATCAGAACACAAATGTAAATACCTTTGATAACAATTTGCCACTTTCTAACGTTTAACATAGTTTTCTATTTGTCTTTATTTCGGGTTCCAGAATTATAAAGTGATATATTTTTGTTGTTACCATTTTAGGGCACATGGGTTAATTCACCTTGAGTATATTAATACAATAAAAAGATCACTAAGTATTTTATTATTTCATGATAAATTGAACAGCAGTTTGTAAATCACTGATGCTCTACTGCACACATGCCTTAGCACCGAATCTAGAGAGCAGGCTGCAAGCTGGTGGGGCGTCTGCACCTACACTGTCACTGCTGAAGCTCTTAAAGGGCACGTAGGGGACAGGCTCCCACCAGCGTCCTCCACGCCACACGCACAGAATGTTCGAGTCCAGCTGTGCCGGGGGCGCAGTGAGACACAGGTGATGTAGAAGTCCTCTGCCCTCTCCTTCAGGAGGCCCAGCAGGGAGGCACCTGGGCAGGCTTCCAGATGCCACCAGTGAGCCTGTTTGTGTAGCAAAGTGTGGCTCTGAGCATCAGTGCCAGAGCTGTCAACTCTGTGGTGTCCACCACCACCTCACTGCTCAGAGCTGGCCAGGAGGGGCCACCAGCTCTTGGGCTGCTGTCATTCTCGTGGCAGGAGTCGTGGGTGGTAGAGGGCAGCACCTGGGAAAAGCTCGGTGTGAGGGACAGCACGGACTGAACCCGCCAAGACAGGCGCTTACTTAGCAAAGAAAAAGTGGCACCTGCGCAGTGAGGCTGGCTGTTGGGTCCCAAATGAGGATGGGTTCAAGGTCTGAGTCCCAGGGACAGCCCCACACCTGCAGCCTGCTACGAACAGGAAATGGAACAGAGGCACTTGGGGGCATGTCCGGCCCCCCTCTGCGCTGCACCCCTAGGAGGACCCCACCCCCACGGACCCCCTTAGTCTGGGCCAGCAACCATCCAGCTGGCAACTTCTGAATAGGGACTGAGGCTCCCCCGAGGCAGGTGACCCCCACTGCCCACCAGGACCAGCTCTGGGGCTCTCAGGGCCACGGCTACTGTAGAATGATGCACCAGGGCCCTCCCCACCCTACCCCAGCACCCCACTCGTCCTGAGGGTCCAGGGCTCCAGGGCAGGGCGTCCTCCTGCCACCCTTCACACAGCCCAGCGCCCTCTGGGGTGCGGTTGAGGAGCCCTGGGGAACCCCGTTCACCAAATCCTGCTCAACAGGTGAGCACAAGGCCTGCAGGGAAGAACTCAGAACCCACAGCCCGGCACAGCTGGGTCGGGCCAGGAATTGGACCTGACCTCCCGGCCGCAGGGGCCTGGGACCCTGACCAGACCGGGGGGTAAAGTGCACGCAAGGTCCCCACGTAGCCCACGGCTCTGGAAGGTGACCGAGGCGCTGGCCAGCGAGGGTACAGAGGATGGCTGGGAATCCGCCCCAGTGCCCGATAGGACGGTCTTCAGCCCAGATGGTGCCGAACCCTGGACACTCAGTTGCGGAGGAGAAAATGCAGCCGCGAAAGCTGAGCCCCCCTGAGCCCTCGCCCACCTGATCGGCTCGCTTCGCTCCGGCCCTGCCTGCACGCACTGCACACTTGACAGCAAATTCCTGCAACCGGAGAGAGCCGACCCGAGCCCAGCCTCGGCCAGCTGCTAGGTCCTTTCTTCGGGGAAAGGCTACGTCCTCCGGGTGCAACCCCCGCCTAAAGGCTCAGCGCCCAAGCCGGGCACAGCTGGGACCAGAGCCAGTGACCACGAAAGGAAGACCGAGCCACAGCCGCTGTGTCCGAGCCCCACAGCAAGTCACGCTGTCCTCAGAGCAGCCCACTGGTCTCAAGGGCAGGCCTAACCCTGACGGTGGCTCCTTCATAGGCACTAAATACATACACTAAATAAATACAGGAACGCCCGAACCCCGGCAGCGAAAATCCCACAAGACGACTGCTGCGGACCCAGCACATCCGGAAGTGTGCGCCCGAGGCTCAGCCCGCCCACGCCCCACAAACCACAGAGCACCGACGCTCTAGGCGACCTTCTAGACCGGCTTCTTCACGGCACGCACGCGAGTCTCTAGCCACCGAGCGAGCTCTCTATGGCCTCTTCCGGTACAGGCCGGAAGCCATGTGCAGAGCCCCGGAAGTCCGGCGGGGGGGCGGTGGCACGATGGCGGTGGCTGCAGTGTCCGAGGCCTGGCCCGAGCTTGAGCTGGCGGAGCGCGAGCGGCGGCGCGAGCTGCTACTGACGGGGCCGGGGCTGGAGGAGCGGGTGCGGGCAGCGGGTGGGTGCCTGCCGCCGCGGCTCTTCACGCTGCCGCTGTTACACTACCTCGAGGTGAGCGGCTGCGGCAGCCTCCGCGCGCCAGGGCCGGGCCTGGCGCAGGGCCTGCCCCAGCTGCACAGCCTGGTGCTGCGGCGCAACGCACTGGGGCCCGGCTTGAGCCCCGAGCTAGGGCCACTGCTGGCGCTGCGCGTGCTCGATCTGTCCGGCAATGAGCTCGAGGCGCTGCCCCCGGGCCAGGGCCTTGGCCCTGCCGAGCCCCCAGGGCTCCCGCAGCTGCAGAGCCTCAACCTCAGCGGCAACCGACTGCGCGAGCTGCCCGCCGACTTGGCGCGCTGCGCCCCACGCCTGCAGAGCCTCAACCTCACCGGCAACCTCCTGGACGCCTTCCCGGCCACGCTGTTCCGCCCCGGAGCGCTGCCTCTGCTCAGCGAACTAGCGGCCGCCGACAACCGCCTGCGGGAGCTCAGCCCTGACATCGCGCACCTGGCCTCGCTCAAGGTCAGCTGGGGCCGGCCCGCGGCAGGTGGGGGATCCCGCCGGGACTCTGCGCGCTGAGCCTTGAGGCGTCTGTGCCCGACCCAGGGGTCCTTCAGCTCGCTTGCTGGTTCGTAGCTGTTAGCAAACTTGGCTTCCACTTTGATTAAAATAGGGACACCAATGTCTGGTCTTTTAACATGAGAATCGAATGAAGGAGCCCTGAAGGAGTGGAGTTTGCGCGACGCCACGTGATGTGTTTCCTGTTTGGTGTTTGGCTGCCTGATGAGGTGGGGGAGGCTTCTGTGGCACAGTGCGCGCTTTGGGGTTCCCCCCAGCCTGCACGGGAGACTCTTGGGTCCCAGCTTAATGCGTGGCACAACCAGGAGACCATGAAACCTGTTGAGTGAGGGGTAGGAGGAGCTACATCCTGACTCAGTGTTCCCTCTGGATCATCCTGGCAAGGCAGTCGGGTGCTGCTGTTTCCTGCGCTTACCCTGGAGTTTATGTAGACATTTGCTAATAAATACGTATACAGTTTAGCAACTGAATTTGCTGCCCATTATTCATGAGACCTGGCATCTGATTTTGTGCAAGTGTTTATATAGCAAGGTTAATCTATATGTATAGTAGGGAGAAACAAGAAAGGCATTCTGCAGAATTGATAGATGCCTGCTACAGATTCCTGGCAGAGGCTGACGGTTTGACTTATCTGGTGCCTTGGGCTTCTGGGGCTTAGGCGTCCCTGTACAGCTAACATGTGACAAGCGACGTGGACACTGTGTGCTCTATCTTCTCCTGTGGTAGATTTTTTGGTTTTCCAGAAGTTTGATGGTCCAGGTGTGCATCTTAACACAGTGACTTTGCCACGTGGTGCGTGGCAGACAGGTGCACGCTTTTCACTAACACTGATGCCTGCTGACAGCTGGCTGATCTGCTTGCTGCTGGTCTCCCAGGTGGCTGTGTTCAGCTGGCTGCTGGCTGCTCATCCTTCGCCTCCTTGCCTCCACCCCTCCTCCCCTGGTGGCTCAGGGCTCCTTGGGCTGGAAGCAGCAGCCACCAGGCCTTAGGGCTGAGGTCTGGAGCTATGTCCTGTACCTCCCTGAATTCTGCTGCTTAAACAAGTGGAGAAAGCCCACTCCAGGCTCACAGGAGGCACTGACCGGGCTGTGGACACCAGGAGGCAGGCTTGCCAAGAGACCAGAGGAACAGCACAGAGGCCTCTGCTGGTTCCCCCACCTCCACCTCCCAGAGGGGAGGGGCAAGGGCCTGGGCCCTGGGCCCTGGGCCGAGCCCACTCTCCAGGGGCTGCCACCAGGCTTAGCTTCAAACTGTGCAGTGTGAAGCCCTGATCTGATCTCACTCACCCCAGCCAGCGGGGACAGGGAACCGAGGGGCTTGCTGGCCTTCATCTGCCAGTGGACTGGTCTTCATTGCCCCAGCCTTGGGTCTGTTTACCTTGCTGCTCTCCGTGGGAGACCTGTGAGCACCTAGGGCAGACTTTACCCTCTTCTTCCTGGGATTCTGTGACTTTGGCACAGTTATGTATCCCTCCTGCCTGCATCCAAAGGGGCCAATATGCAGACTCGAGGTACTGCCCACCTAGGACTTCCAAAGTGGCCAGGGCAGCACCTTAGCTGGCAGAGGCTCCATGTCAGGGTCTCTCCATGGCTCTGGGACTGGCCTTTGTCCATAGCACACATAGGGACTGCTTTCTCCACCTAGAAATTTATCATCCTATTTTTTAAAACCTTTTATTAATATAATAATATGGCAGTATGTATCAGTTTCAAAATTCACCTTCTGAGGTTATACCCTGACAAAAGAAACCAAAATTAACAAGTACTTCCCGGGTTTTCTGATGTCCTTAGTCGCCGGGGACAGTGTCAGGCCACTGCTGCCCAGGGGAAATGCTTTCTCACCTCCCATGGACTGTTTTGTATCTGCCCCTCCTAGTTACAAAGTTGGGGTCCCCTCCTAGCATGTCCTGTGCACATGTGGGTTCAGGCAGAACCTCACAGAGCCACTGTCTGAGGGCCGAGTGTTCTGTGTTCCTGTGTTCCAGCCAGGCGTGGGGGGCCAGCGCCCCTGCTCAGCTCCCAGCTCCTCACTCAGCCAGAGGCTCCCTGCTTCCTCTTGGGCTCACTTTTTACGCCAAGGCCCCAGGCAGGGACCTGTTTAGTGGAACAGCAGGTGCATGTCCAGCAGCCAGGCCCCTCTCCCCTACCACCAGGTGACTGAGAGCTGCCTGGAGCTCGTGCCTCACCTGTGACCCAACAGGAAGAGCAAGATGTGTGCGTCCTAGGAAGGGTTAGGGGTCACTGTCCCCGGGAGAAGCCCTTGGAGTGGGCCACGTCCCCTGGGAGGTTCAGTGCTTGCCAAGGGGCTAACTCAGGGAGAGGAGGGACTCGGCAGCGCAGTTGCAGCTCCCCAGAGCCCACCAGCAGACACAGAGTGGCCTGCCTGCCCCCAGCAGCGCCTGGAGTCGCCTCAGGTGCCCTGACCTCCCCTGGTGTCTCTTCCCAGACCCTGGACCTCTCCAACAACCAGCTGAGTGAGATCCCGGCAGAGCTGGCCGACTGCCCCAGGCTCAAGGAGATCAACTTCCGGGGCAATAAGCTGCGGGACAAGCGCCTGGAGAAGATGGTGGGTGGCTGCCAGACCCGGTCCATCCTGGAGTACCTGCGCGTCGGGGGCCGGGGCGGCCGGGGCCGGGCCCGCGCAGAGGGCCCCGAGAAGGATGACGCCCGGAAGAAGAGGAAGGAGCGGAAGCAGCAGCGGGACAGCGGCGAGGGAGAGGAGGAGGTGGCCGACGCGGCCCGGCTGCTGCTCAGGGTCCTGCATGTCTCTGAAAACCCCACGCCCCTGACAATCCGCGTGAGCCCCGAGGTCAGGGACGTGAGGCCATACATCGTGGGCGCCGTGGTGCGAGGCATGGACCTGCAGCCAGGGAATGCGCTCAAGCGCTTCCTGTCCTCCCAGGTGGGGCTCGGGCTGTTGGACGGAGGGGACGAGGGCAAGGGTGCCACGCGCTGGGTACAGGTCCTAGGGCCCGCAGTCAGGGAGATGGGTGGTTTGGGGCCCAGCTGGGGGACCACCATGCCTCAGTTTCCCCCCTTGATAGTAGGAGCTGGGGATTAGGACCCTTGTGGTCCCACACGACACAGCCTTCTCAGTTCACTGTGGGAGCCCACGTCGCCCTTGGAAACCGGGGTTCCTGGAATTTGCTGCTGGTGTGGTGGATTTTCTGGTTCCTGCAGAAGCCGCACCTTAAATTTCACGGCAGGTGGTGTTGAGCGGCAGGTCCGGGCGGCACACTCATCCATGAGCTGCTCGGGTTTGAGTTAGAATGATCTGGTGATGTGGTTTTCGGGACGCCCACCCCACCTTTAAAACACGGAACACATCTTTGTCCAGGGGCAGGGTGCCCAGCTAGGACTTGGTCCTTCAGGAGAGAGGCGGCTGCTGTTTCTCGTCGAGGTCCCTTTTTCTTCACTGAATGTTGCCTCGGGCTAGGGTCTTCAGAGTCTCGAAAGGTGTCTTCTAGACGTAGAGGACGGAAACGCTGCCTCGAGCAGATGGGATGGTCTGGCCAGCCTGGGCTCCTGGGCTGAGCCCCCGGCTGGTGCACCACGGGCCGGGGCCCACTCCTGCTGCCCGCATTACAGACCAAGCTCCACGACGAGCTCTGTGAGAAGAGGACAGCGGCCACCATCGCCACCCACGACCTCCGCAGCGTGCGAGGGCCCCTGCTCTACACTGCCAGGCCACCGCAGGACCTCAAGGTGCCGCCCGCTGTCTGCATCTGCAGGGCTCCCAGGGTGTTTCTCTGCAGGCCCCAGTGGCAGTTGGGGTGCTCTGATCCACGTCCTGATGCCAGGCCCAGTGGTGGGGTTGATTCCTGCTGGGCTCCTGAGGACACAGAACTTCAGACGCCCTCATGCCGGAGCAGGCTTGAGGGGAAGCTCAGCTCAGGACCAGAGCTGGCACTCGGTCCCCAGAGGGAACCCTGGAGACACAGCCTGCATGCAGGTGGTCATGTGGGATGCAGCCCGCAGTCTCCGTCCGTGGCCACTGTGCTTCCTGCCCTGTCCCCTTGCCTGCCAGCCCCCTAGACACCTGCACATGGGTGGGAGGCCCCGGGTGCTCAGGCAGAAGCCAGGCTGGCAAGGCAAGCGTGGCTCTGGATTTCGGCCCTACAGATCGTGCCCTTGGGGCGGAAGGAGGCCAAGGCACAGGAGCTGGTGCGGCAGCTGCAGCTGGAGGCCGAGGAGCAGAGGAAGCAGAAGAAGAGGCAGAGCGTGTCAGGACTGCACAGGTGGGTCCACCACACCCCTCACGTGCACCGGGAGCTGTCGGGTGTGGCAGCTGCCCTGCCCCAGGTGCCTCCAGGAGGAAACGCTGGACTGCCTATCGGGTGCTGGGCCTGAGCTCCACCGGGGCTGTTCAGAGAGGCCAGCAGTGCTAGGACAGGAGGAGGAAGAGCCAAACTGGAGCCCTGTTAGGGTGCCAGAGTGCGGGTGGGCAGCACCATGAGCAGAAGTGGCACACCTGCCTGGCCCTGGCATGATTTCCATGTGAACCCTGTGCCTGGTGCTACCCTCAGCATCCGGAGAGTCCCTTGGCCGGCCGGCCCGTCAGCCCGGCTGCTGGACAGGCAGCAGTTGCCTGCCATGCACATTTCCTCCACACAGGTACCTGCACCTGCTGGACGGCAAGGAGAAGTACCCGTGTCTGGTGGACACGGATGGTGACGTGATCTCCTTCCCACCCATCACCAACAGTGAGAAGACAAAGGTGGGCGGAGTCCGGGACAAGGGTGGCTGCGCATGCTCCAGGGACGTCCCCTGCCTGTGCTAGTGCTGTGTCCCCGCTTGCCATGGGTGCCCCCCTTGAGCCCACACCACCCCCAAGAAGGCGGCAGTGTTGCTCGGGTGACCCCACTTCCTGTAGGTTTTCACACTGCGGTCCTGAGGTTCACTTTTGGCAACTTAATTCTGCTCTGCAATGTCTCTTGCTGTGTTTAAGATTAAGAAAAGCACCTGTGACTTGTTCTTGGAGGTCACCAGTGCCACAAGCCTGCAGGTCTGCAAGCACATCATGGACGCCCTTGTCTTGGTGAGCGCCAGCTCCTGCCTGGGGCTCCCAGCCCATCTCTGCAGGGCACTGGGCGTCGCCCCCCCCACCCCCCGTTAAAAAAGGTCTTTGTTGTTTGCAGAGGATGGCAGAAATGAACAAGCACACGTTAGAGAACAAGGAGGAAGAGTCCCTCTCGGACACAGAGCCCGACGACAGAGCGTGCGGACGACTTCCGGAGCCCCAGAGGAGCCCCCAAGGCGGGAAGGATGGGCCGTGTCCCCTGGTGGTGGAACAGGTCCGAGTGCTGGACCCAGAGGGTGTCCTGAGGGTGGTGTACCCATCCAAGGCCGACCTGGCTGCCGTCCCTTCCCACGTGACCGTGGTTCGCTGAGGCCAGGGCCTGGCGCAGGCTCAGCAGTGACCATAGTGGCTCCTGGTGGCCTCAATGTGTGTGTTCTTTGCTGTTTCCTGGGTGGTTCTGACATAAACAATGCCACGTCACCATGACAACACTAACCCAACTCTCTCCCGTTTCGTGGACTGATGCAAATGCCAAAAAGCACTGTCACGAACGGTCTGAGTCAGGCGTGCTTGCAAGGACGCCGTCAGGGAGATGCCTCTGTAGCCTCGCCCTCGGCAGCGCTAGGAGCACTGCGTCCCCCGGCCTGCAGTGTCCTCGTGTTTTTATTTAAAAACGACTTAGATGTGGGCTAGGTCTTGGCTGTCTGCCATCGGAGCGCTTGAGCTGGGGCAGGATGTCTCGTGCTGGGCCTGTCGCTGGTATCAGGCCACAGGCTAGAGCTGCTGGGGGGGGGGGGTCTTTGAACCAAAAATCAGAAAGTGCACGTGCCAAGGGAAGGGCCCTCCCCGCACTATCATAGGTGTGTTCCCAGCACATGGATACCCTCACTAGGGCCAGAGAGCTCAGGCCCTAGGCTCAGCGCCCTTCCAGCCGGCTCCAATGGGAGCAGAGTGGCAGGCTTTGTAATTCAGTGTCTTGCTCTTCTGTTCGGTTTCCTGTGTTTCTGTAAACAGGTGGGGTTTTCTGGAGCCTTTGCAGGGGCCGGAGAGGCCCAAAGTCCCTCACTCCAGCACCTGACAGTTGTGTGGGCCTCCAGAGCACCTTGAGAGGTGGGCCACTGCCCCCCATGCCCTCCCCGAAGTCCCTCGGCGTCTGCTCCCCACCAGGCCCCTGGGGGCTGGGAAACGAGACTCAGGCCCCGTGGCCTCACTGGCCATAGCAGACACAGGCCACACTTCCTTCTGGGTGGCTCCCCAGGCCCCTGCAGGACACGTGTGTTGTGGCCCTGCTTGTCACTTTGTGACTCAGGCCATCAACGCTTCCCAGCATGCTGCCCTGCTGGGAGGCCCAAGATGGCTCCCAAAGCGTGAGCGGCCCCTTGGGGCACCTCCACTCCAGGTCTGGGGCCACACGGCCACCGTCACAGATCTGTTCCCACACCGACGCTGACCAAGTGCCCAGCTCCTATCCTGTGCTCCTGATGTGGGCGGAGTGTGTGTGCGGTTTGGGAGTGTTTTAATTTACAGCAGAAGCCTCTTTGGTGTTTCCTCCTCCCGTCCCACTAATAAACGTTTGCTGAGAATCGGCCCTACCCGATCCTTCCCCCGGCTCCTCCCTGGTGGCTGCTGGAAGCCATGAAAGCCACAATGGCTCGCCCTGTCCACGCATGGGGAAACCCAGGACCCAGCTGCTTCTGTCCCCACCAGATCTAGACCCCACCGGACACTTCTTCGCTCAGGTGGGCAGCCACTACCAGCCTCCATGCTATCTCTGTCCACTACCGGCCTAGCGCTATCTACCGGCCTAGCGCTGTTGGCCACCTAGCCCAGGAGTGCCCTTGGGCTTGAGGGTGGGGCTGTTTACTGGGTCCCTTTAGGCTGCAGGCAGTGGGGTGCCCGGCTCTGGGGGTGCCCTCAGGCCTCTGCCTGGGGTGAGGCAGCTGGCAGGTGGGCCTGGGGCACAGCTTGCGGGACCAGCCTCAGCCCCGGAGTGCTGGACCAGCCTCACCTCCTGAGTCACCTCCCCTCACCTGGCCAGTGGCACTTGTCCTCAGGCTGTCCCTCCTTGTCCTGCTCCTCGCCACCTTATCTGGTCAGTGCACACAGCTCCAACATGAGGGCTGCCCGGGGCACCTCCGGAGCACAGCTGAGCCCTGGATCCCCACAGCAGTGCCCACCCCTGATGGCTTCAGGCGGCAGGTTGGGGACATCAGGGTTTCACAATGGCTCTACAGCAGCTCAGGCAGCTGGACACTGCCCAGCCCTGCTGCAGGCTGCCAGCAGTCAGGGCCTCACCCTCTGGGGGGGTCCTAAGCTGGGGCCTGTGGGGAGGAGGAAACAGCCCTGCTTTCCCAGCCAGCCGGCCAAGCTCTTCCTGTTCATGCCCTCTGTGCGGCAAGGACATTGAGGTCCTGGGGCGAAACCCACCCCCACCAGATGTTGCTGGCTGGCCCAGGGCAGGGCTGAGACTGCTTCACAGAGGGGACCAAAGTTCCTGAGACAGCACTGTGGACTGGGGCTGCTGAGCTTTGGCCACGGTGGGGTCAGCTGAGGAGGGAGCAGATCTGCACCCCAGCCCTGAGTGCTTGCAAGAGGCCCCAAGGGGAGCGGCTCCTCCCGTTCCACAGCCCGGAGCTGAGGAGGGGCACCCGCCTGGCCGCACAGCAGGGCAGCACAGAGGTCACTGGTCAGTCTTCCACCGCATTTATTGTACTCGGGCATTCGGCCAGCACAGGGCACCTGACGGGCTGGAGAGGCCATGTGGGAGGGGGGTGGCCCTCCCACGTGAAAGGAAGGCACGTGATGTGGCAGGGTCTGTTCCCTGGCAAAGGGTGGGCAGGGGCTGCCCGCATTGGAGGTCTCCTCGCAGGAACAAGGGTCAGAAAGGCCCACAGGGCCATGGGGAAGGCATCCAGTGAGGCCAGGGATTAGGGGTCCAGACGGAAGGGCTCGGGCCGAGGGCCAACCTGGGGTGTTCTGCAGCTCCTACCGGGCTGGGCCTGGGCCCGGGCCCCCAGCAGGCCGCACCCCGCGTGAGTATCTCCTGTCCTGCCAAGGACTTCTGTGTCCCTGTTCGCCCACATGCGCTTGGTAGTGCAACAAGGGCATCCTGGCGGCTCTCTGCCCAGCAACATTGCTGCCCACCACGTGCCAGTCCGCCCTTGGGGCTGCAGACCTGCAGCGGGTCTGTGTGTGCCGCAGTCTCTGCACCCCCGAGTGTGGAGCAGGACAGCCTTCACTTGCATTTGTGCACATAGTAGCCAGTGACGTAGCCCAGGATGAAGATGACCCAGAAGAGGGCCACCCCACCTAGCACCTTCATGGCGACGCCCAGCTTGCCTGTGCACAGCTTCTGGGAGACCCTAGGGTGAGAACCACCTAGTGGTGAGCCTAGGGTCCAGGGCAAGAGGGCCCTGGGGAGTGGCCAGCAGGGTCAGGAGGGCCTGGGCAGGGCAGGCCTGGGTTCCCCCTGGAGCTGGGGGACGCCCACCCACCAGAGGACCAGCCCTTGGGAAGGCACTGGGACACCTGCTGGCTGGCACAAGCTGGGCTGTGGGCAACCACAGCTGGTGTCCAATAGGGGTGCCCAGCCGGCCGGGGCTGGGTGGGCTTTTTCTCCCACTCACTTCCTGCAGCATGAGGCCTCTGTGCTTGACACGGTGCCGGCCACCCTGACTTCTTCCTGGCTGCTGTCCTCCCATCTGTTGTAGTGGACACGGCTCTCCAGGGGCTCCATGCTGCCCGCTGGGGGAGGGAGGCTGAGGCAGGCTGCTAGGCAGGGTCAGCCTGGGGGGCGAGGAGGGACACTCAGAAGGGCTGGCTTATCCCACTTCCCAGAGCAGTGACACAGTGACTTGCCTGGGTGACATCAGGAAGACAAGGCCATCAGGAATTCCAGCCCCTGAGGCCGGCCCTGACCCTAGCCCAGCAAGGGGCCACATGGCCACCGGGGCCTCCTGCAGACTGCATTTATCAGGAAGCCTGCACCTGCCAGAGCCGCCCTCACCCGGGGGCAGGACCCCACCATGCAGGCCACAGCCCATAACTGCCCTCCTCCCTGGCCCCGCAGATAAAGCCCCAGGCTGTCCTCGGGGCACTGCAGGGACAGGCATGACCAGCTGTGGCGGCTGGTACAGCCTGGCCGGCTGGAAGAGGTCTGGCTGGCCAGGGCAGTGCACAGCTGTGTCTTCAGCCCCTCCCCTGCCCTCTGCCACAGAGAGGGACCCTGGGGCTCCAAGAGGCCATGCAAAGGGGCAGGTGGCGGGACCTGCTGGGCTGACTGGGCAGCTGCATCACTGCCGTTAGCATTCACCGGGTGCCTGGCACCCCCAGAGATGGGGTCACTGCACAGTATGGCAGCTGCCAGCACAGAGCACACCCTCTGACCTGGGTGACAACCTCCTGCCAGTGGACACCCAGGGTCCCCTCATGGCATCCAGCCCCAGCCGCAGCCCCGCTCCTGGAAGCCAACCCTTTGCTGGGCCCTTAGCAGCAGGGCTGGGGCTCCTACACAGAGCTGCCTGGGGCACAGCAGGCCACAGATCTGCAAGATGCCAACCCAGGTGCTGGGACACTGGGCATGGGCACTACCCCACACACTTCTGTATCTTCCAGGGGAGCCCTTGCTTGGGAAGGCCAAGTGTCACTGCAGGACAGTGTCAGTAGGAAGGGCCTTATGTCCCTAGTCCCTTCTTTCCCATGTCAGCAGCTATGCGGAAAGTGCTGGGTGCAGCAGGGGGAATGGTGGGTTCTGCTTTCATGCATTAATAGTAGCCATCTCCTTCCTGCCTTGATACGATGGTTGGAGCAACAGCAGCCTCCATGCAACCCAGATACCCATGCAACACTAGCTGAGAGGGCGCACTCTAAATGCACACTAACAACTGCCCACCTAAGGGTGGACTTCTGGGGGGGAGGGTAGCTTCCTGACTGATTCAAGCCTGGGGCAGTGGATCCTGCTATTTGCTGACAGATATAGAATACCTGGCCACCAGAAGCCAGCGAGGGGCCCTGGGCCGGGCTCTCAGGTCCCCCACTCAACAGCCGCCCAGTTGGACGGTGTGAGCACAGAGCCCCTGCAGCGGGGCACTCTCCGCGCCTCTGAGATACCCACTTACAGACAGCCGTCCTGCGGGCGGGCTCAGCAGTGCTGCGTCCTGGGGCGAGTAGCGCCGCGGGCCTGGGGAAATAAACAACCGAGAGAGGCGTGGCGGGAAGGGAGCTGCCTCTCCGCGCCCGAGAGGTCTCGAGCTGAGGCCGCAGCCTCGGGCCCAGGGAGCCGCACGCGCAGCAAAAACACCCCTCCCCCCCCCGCGACCAGCCCCCCTTCCGCAAGCCTCACCTGCGCCCCCAGCAGGCTGTGCGCGCAGCCGCGTCTCCAAAGGGCTCGGAGGGATGGGGGCGTGGCCGAGGCCAAAGCGGGCCCTGATTGGGTGGGGGCTTTCTGTGGGCGGGGTCTTGTTCTACGGGCGTGGTCTGCGCGGGCTGGGTGGGCGGGGCTTGGCCTTTCAGCGGCTTGGTTTGGGATCGCAGCCGCAGTCCGGTCCCTGACTCCAGGCGGGAGGGTGGGAACCGCGGCGTCCAGAGTTGCGGCGGGGAGGGATAGGCAGCGTGCCCCCTCCTGCCCCGCGAGGGCCGGGCTCGAGCGCCCAGGACGCCCCAGAACGCTCGAGCTGTCTCGCACACTCTGCTGCCTTCCCGGGCAGCTGGAGGGCCCCGGGACCAACCTCCTCCCCCGGACCGGGCGCCTGGCCCTGGCCCTCGCGCAGCTCCTTGCTTGCGGGAGCGGAGGTTGCACCACAGGTGCGGATGCAGGCATTCCTCAGCACGTGCTCATGTTAACACGCTGGACTGCGGAAGCTAGGGGCGGGAGGAGCCCCCATACACACCCCACTCCAGGGGCCCCGCCAATAAGGGAGTGGCCTGGCCGGATGAGCCCCATAGCGTGCGCGCGTGCGCGCGCAACTATGAGCTCCAGAATGGGCACCCTCGAAGGCCTCTTGCACTGTGGCAGCTGGGAGGGGACCCAGGCCAGTGCAGGGCTCCTCAGGAAGGAGAAAGGACCCCGGGATGGTGTGCTGCCCTGCTCCCAGCATCGTTGGAGTGCGCATGCCCAGGCCTAGGTACCCAGGCAGGAAAAGGGGAAACTGAGGCACACCAGGATTTACTCAGTCATACATGGGGAGCCCACTCTTGCAGCTGGCTACTCTGGCCACCGGCCTACTTGGACACAATCTTCTTGGACTTGCTGGGTACGATTTCCACCTGCTGTGGCGGGGGCACCCTGACCCCAGTCTGCTTCAGCTGGTGGTAGTAGTCATTCCTCTCTGAGATGACCCTCTGCAGGAGAAACCGCCCTGGGTGGCCCTCCCAGCCCCTAACTCCGGTCAGACAGTAGGCACGTGAGGTCTGGAGAGCAAACAGCCCAGACCGGTTTCTCACTGTCACAACTGCTCCTGAGGTTAAGCTGCTGCTCTTGCAGCTGAAGAGCAGGAGTCACACCATAGTCCCCAGAGGGGCGCCCACACAGGTGACACAAGAGAGCCTCGGACAACAGAGGCAAGGAAGCCCTGGTGGCCAGGGACAGTGTCTCACGGCATCTCGGAGGGAACAGGTGCTGAGCCCCAGGTGTTACACAGCGTGCGACCCTCGGGCTGCCCGCCTGCCCCTCTGGATGCACCTTTGCTTCCACTAAACACCTGCCTCTGCCACCCATCGCCGGCACTCACGTCTAACTCTGTGTTGACAGCACAAAGAACACAGCTCAAAGCCAGGTGTGGGGGTGCATGCCTGTCATCCCAGCACCAGGAGGCTGAGGCAGGAGGATTGCCTCGAGTTTGAGGCTGGCCTGGACTACATAGTGAGTTCAAGACCACGAACTATATAGGGAGGCACCGTCTCAAAACAAAGGAACAAACAACAACATAATACAAAGAACCTGGATCAGAGGGACGGCAGGGACAGCTCCCTTGCCTGCCCTTGAGGACTCCCTGTACCAGTGGGGCACTAGTGAAGGGAACAGGAGCAGCACCTGTACCTTGGGGCTGTGCTAGCCCTGTAGCGCCCACAGGCCTGCCACGCTGGTCCCTGCCATGGAGGTAAAGCCACAGCAGCCAGGCCATCAGCTCCCCGAAGCCCTGCGAACCCAGCTTTCCCATCCTCTCAGGGTGCTGAGGAGCTCAGAACCCCTGACCGGGGCCATCACCTCTGTCAGGTAGAGGGCAGGTCCCCCCCCAGCCCCGCCTCTGTCCCCAGTCCGCCTCCCTGTGCCACTCAACCCCCTCCACTCCCCTATCAACAGGAAGAGGCCACAGGCCCCTCCCCACTGCCCCCACCTTAGGACATCACTGCCTAGGCCCCAGGGACCCAGCCTGCCACCCAACGGCAGCACTGGGAAGGAGGCTGGGGCCTCGGGAACAGAGCAGCTGCCAGTAAAAAGCGGTCCTGCCCCACCCTGCAGACGGGCACATCCTTCCCCGTTCCAGGGGAGCCCCACAGCTCCGAGAGGTGGAGGGGTGGCCCAGCCTTCACCCCAGGCCAGATGGGTGGTGACTGCTTGGGCCAGGATGCCCTGCTGCCTCAAGGAGGCCCGTGAGGAGTCAGCTGGACACAGTGTCCCAGCAGCCTGGCTCAGCTGTGTGTCAGGGTAAGGGTTAGAGCGCAGGTCACTCAGCGCCCCTCCTTTCCGCTGAGCAGTGCAGAAGTACCCAGCTCAAGTCTCAGCCACCCCCAGGGTTGGCCCTGGGGTCACCCTGCATGAGTTACAATGGGTGGGGACCCGGCCCCCTGAATTAAACTCAGGCCTCCCTGCTGCTGCCAGCTGTAGGCCCCCAGGTGGGGACGCAGCCAGGCTGGACATACCTGCAGGGCCTCCAGAATGTCATTGTCAGAGATCTCCGTGGACAGCGCCTTTACCCCTGGGACGCTGAAGGCCGCTTGCATGATCCTGCTCCTCAGCCGCTCCAGCTGCGGGCGGAGTGACACAGTCATGTTGGCAGACACCGTGTCCACCACCACGAGCAGGGTCGCAGGGCCCTGCAGAAGCATCCTGCCTCCATTGTTACGTGGTCCACCCAGGTGCTCGGAAGTGCGCACTACACCCAGACCGTGGCAGCCCACACTGGAGCCAGAGCAAGGCCTTCTACTACCAGCTCCTTGCCTGCCTGTAAACTGGAAAAGTCCAATCTGCACGTGGGTTAAAAACCAGCCGAGGGAAGGCAGTGACCCTGGCCACGTCCCCACCCTGTGGAGTTCTGCCAGCTCGCTCCAGCAAGGAGGGCGCACGCTTGGCCCTGGTTTTGTGCTCTAACGTGGAGGGGGCAGAACCCTCCCCCCTCCATGGGCTCCAGACCATGCCCCTTTCATGGCCCAGGGCACTGCACTGTAGCCTGGGAGGGCTCGCAGAGCCCCGAGGGTGTGTGGTTGAGGTTTGCCAGGCTTCCGCTGCTGTAAACCTCTCGACGAAGGAGCTGCCTGCCCCGGCCCGGGCAAGCTGGTCACCTCCTATGAAACCCCAGAGAACCCTTCCAACCTGCAGCCAAGGTCCCCAAACGGGGTCCCCCATCCCAGGCACCCCACCAGCTCCTTGCCCTTCCAAGTCCAAGGCCTAACAATGTGGAGCTGCCCAGGGAGCTCATGCAGGGCCCTGGTGCTGCCCAGGAGCCTCACGTTGCCGTTTTCCTTGTTGGGCAGGGAGAATATCACGGCCCTGGGCCCGAGTGAAGAGGGGTCCTCTCCCCCCGAGATTTATTGGGTGCCTGGTCTGCCCCAAGCGCCACACTTGTCAGCAGTGCCAAAAAAAGAGGGACTTGTTCTGGGTAGCAGCAGTGCTGGGGACCAGCGGGTCCAGCTGGGTTCCTGCACTTCTCCACCAGCCCCTCCATGAGCACCAAATCCTTGGCTCCTGGGCGACAGCTGGGCCCCGAAAGCCATTTTTGCTGTGAACCTTAACTCCTCACCTTGCCCAGGATGCCTGATCTGTGACTACAAACAGCCGAGTTTGACCTTCAGCGTGTGCCCTCGTGTGCTACAGGACTTGGGTCAGCTCTCTTCCAAGCTTTGCATATGTTAATATTTAGGGCAAATCAAGGTTGCTTAGCCCTGAATTTAGATAACCTCACCCCCAAGGCTGAGGATGCCTGGGTGGGTGATTGCCCTGGCCTCCGTCCTAACTCTGACTGTCCTGCACCTGCTGTAGAGATTTCAGAACTGTGATGCCAGGCCTGAGATCACGATGGGCTGGACCCCGGCGGCGCGTGCGTACCCGGGCCTGGGTGCTCTCCAGCGCCACACGAGCCTGCTGCTCTGCCTGCTGGACGGATTCGTTCCTGTTCCGCATGTCTTCCAGCAGCTGCTTCCACCGCTGCACGTGCTCCTGCTCCAGGCTGACCTGTGCCTGCAGCCCGCTGACCTTGGCGACCAGGTCCTCGATGGTGAGGTCCCGCTCCGAGAGCTCTCCCTCCAGGTCCAACACCCGCTGGTGAGGATGGTGGAGAGGCCACTTGACCCCAGCTGCTCCTGTGTGGCCCCCACCACATTTTCCAAAGGGCTGAGCTCCTCGGCCCATCCCAGCTGTGACCTTGGCAGGGGCACCTTGGATTCAATGCAGCCCCAAGATGGGTCAAGGGGGGCACACAGGAAGCAACAGGTCCCCGACTCAGCTGGAAGTCATTACCTCATCTGCCCGTCCCTCGTCCCTCAGTCCCCATTTGCATCAGGGACTGTGACCCGCCACCCACCCTTCAGCGCCACCTGGGCTGTCACCTGGCGGAGATCCAGATTGTCCTTCTCAATGAGCCCTGTCATCTCCAAGTGCTTCTTGTCTTCCCGGAGCCTGGAGAACTGGGAGGCAGACACAGGGTTGGAGAGGGCCGAGTGGCTGCTGCCCCTGGTCCCCGCCCTGCGCCTTTGCATTGGATGCCTCGGGGTTTCCGAGGGAGCATGGAGCAGAGGAAGAACCCCAGGACCGTCCTGCAGCTGGGAAGCAGAGGGCTAAGTGAGCCCAGTGTTGCAGGAACGCTGACCGCGAGCCCAGCTCACATTTGAGCTTGCACAGGCTCAGGGACATTTGGGAAGCGGCCAAAGGCACTGTGGCCAGGAGGGAACAGAGGGCAACAGGGCCAGGCCTGAGGCCCAGGGGCCCTGCAGAGCGAGAGGGATCAGGCTCGGTGCAGCTCCCCTTGCTTCAGCAGTGGTTAGATGCAGTCTTGTTTGTCTTTCCTGCTCCCTTTGATTGGCTACAAGTGATGCAAACAAGGCTGGCTGAGGTACTGGAAATGAATCCTTGAGGCCAGCCTGACCGTTTCCTGCTTCCTCGCACAGCGCTCTCTGGAAAGGATCAAGCGCACTGGGATGGCAGAGCCAGTCAGCTCCAGGAATGTCCGCTGGGTACAGAGTAAGAGGCTGTGACTCCCCAGGGTACAAACGTTTACACATCAGAAGCTGAAGCAGCAGCCTGCTGAGAGCACTCAGGCGATACCCTCACTGAGTTATGCAGCCTGGTCCCTCTGCAGGTCACTGTCCCTGCATATTGCAAAGACGCGTTTCTCCCCGCCTGGCCGGCCAGCTCAGGTTGCTCACCGTCCTCACTGTCACTCATCCTCGAGCCACCCCCTTCTTCACAGGATAATAAATTCTGGGAGAGGCCTTGGATCAGGGTCTTTGTCCATGTACCCTCAATAGGATGGGTGTAGGACCCCTTGGCTGCCCTTAATGTGGACTCAGTCTTGGTGTCCTTACTCTGGCCGTGGGTGGCATGGGAGTCGGTAGATCGGAATTCACTTGCGGGGATTCCAGTTACATTTCAGTGGGATTCAGATACAGCTCTCCGATTGTGAGGAGGACTGGGAGGGGGCTGTACTATCTGGCTCAGTGGCTCGGCCCGGGGCGCGGGGCCAGGCACCTTGTCAGACATGGCCTGCAGCTGCCACTTCCGCTCACAGAGCTCCTTCCGCAGCACCTCGTTCTCCATGCTGACCTTGCCCATCTGGGACTCTTGGAAAGTCATCTGGCGTTGCAAGGACGCGATGGTTCCTGGGGGAGCGAGGAGGAGGAGGAAAGGGCCGGCGCGTCGCCGGCTGCCCGCCCACCCTCCTCGCTGTCCTACCTACGGCGAGGCAGTATCTGGTCCGGGAGGCGTTCAGCTCGCCATGGAACTCCAGCAGCAGGTGCTCATACTCCTCCAGCTGGACCAAGAGCTCCTTCTCCAGGGACTCGGTCATGGAGAACATCCGTCCCCAGGAGCTGTCGCCCTCCTGGGTCAGGTCCTCCTCATCCTTCTCCTCCAACTCCAACTCCTTCTCCTTGTCCTCCTCTTCCTCCTCCGCCTCCTCCTCCACGGCCTCCCCCTGCACAAGCCCTGTCCTGCTGGCGTCGTCCCCCACAGCGTCCCTGGCCACCTTGGGCTCTGCCCCAGGAGCCTGGTCCTCCTCATCACCCCCCAGCTCCACGGACTGCTGCCTGCCAAACTCGGCCGGGATGTCCTCCTCTTGCATCTGGGGAAGGGGAGAAAGGGGGGCTGGGCAGGGAGGCGGGCATCCTCGGGGCTGGGGACCTGGAAGGCATCTTGTTCTGGCTGTGAAGTCCAGGGCAAGGGACCCCCCCACCCTCCCTGGCAAAGTGTGAGCCAGGGCCTCACAGGACACCCTGGGGATTGAGTGGACCCAGCCCTCGCCTGCCCTTGGCAGAGCCACTCCACCTCATGCTGACAGCGGGGACTATGGGCCGGGCCCTCTTTGCACTGCCTCGGGCAGCCCCGGAAGAAAAGAGGCCAGGGCAGCTGGGTGGCTGCACCCCAGAGCAGCCCCCGCTGTTTCCCGGGGCCACACCTGCTCCGGCGGCAGCAGGTCCTTCTGGTCCATGTGGGTCCTCAGGATGCTCAGCCTCCCCAGCGTCAGACCATCCTCCAAGGGCGACCCCTGCAAGACACGGGGATGGGCTGGGACCTGCCTCCCGGAGGGGAGGTGGCCCCTTCAGGTGCAGAGGGGAGGCCAGGGAGAGGCTGGGAGGAGCAGGCTGGGGTCCGCCAGAGGGACCAGCCCAGCTCCTCTGGGAGTGTCGGGGTGCCAGCCACAGACGAGCACGGCTGGTGTGCCGCGGACGGTGCTCTGTCTGCTCCTACAGCCATAGTCTTGGAGAGGGAGTGGGGACCCTGGTGTCCACGGGGCCACCCATGTCCAGGGTATTTGTGGGTGCCCTCGAGCCCCCTTGCTTCGCCTACCTCCTGTCTGCACAGCACAGGCGCGCGCTGGGCCCTGGCTGTGGGGGGAGGTGCAGGAGCCCCCCAGCCCCGCCCTCCCCAGAGCTGGGGCGTGGCTTGGAGGGGCTCACAGTTGGGTCAGGGTGCTGGCTGCCCGCAGCACAGGCTGGGAGACCACAGGTGTGGGGTGGAGAGGCTGAGGCAGAAAGCGCCCTGGCTCTTCGGTGTCTGCACAGTTCCTGCCCTGCCTAACGCTCCTTGACCGCTGGCCTGCGGCCCTGAGAGCCAGCCCACGCTCCAGGGGTCTGGGATTCACAGGGAGCGTGCGCGCGCGGGGCACCAGCAGGTCGCCCGGTGTGAGAAACCCCCTCGGTCCGGGCGGCTCACCCTCCGGGACGGGTATGGCGTTATCTCGAGGCCTTTGCTTCTCAGGATGCATTTCAGCTGCTTCCGCAGGGCCTCCATCTCCCTGTGCAGCAGCAGGACCTCCTGGTCTTTCTTCTGAAGCTGCGCCTCCAGCTCAGAGAAGCGCCGGACCTCCTCTCCCAGCGCCAGCAGGGAGCGCTCCTGGGAGACAGGGCAGCCTGGGCGTGCGCAGGAAGAGGGGCGCCTGCCCCGCCTCCCGGCCTGGGACCCTTTCTGTCTGTCCTGTGTGCTCCAGGCCCCTCCACTGCAGGCACAGCCGCGGCCCGCCTTGCCGCTGTGCCTCCTGACAGCGGACCCCGAATCTGAGTCCCGTCCAGTGAGACCACAGCGACTCCCTTAAGCGCCCCGCCTTGACAGAAACTAGAAGAATTTGTCATCAGGAGATTGGAGCGGAGAAACAGCAGGGAATTCTCCAGGCGGAGGAAAACACCCCCAGGCAGGATGTTCTGGAAGGAGAGATCGCTGGAACCCCCCAAACATTTGCAAAGGAAGCGAAAGGCGTGCGTGTGGCTCAAGGGCCCAGAGGAGGTCGCCAGGGAACCTGGGGAACATTCGCGACTGAATGAGAGGGGTCTTTGGCTCTAGCAGGACTTGGGGAACGCAGCAAAGCCTGTGATCAAAGCTGAGGTCGTAGCCTTAGGGTGCAGCTAATCATCCCAAAAGAATGAAAGCCACCCTGTCACAGGGACCCATCGCGCCCACGTTTATCGGCAGCAGCCCGTGTGTCCACCTGCAGATGATGGATACAGAAAATGTGGCATTTACACCCCGAGGAGCACTATGCTGCTGTGAAGAAGGACGGGTGTGAGGCGTTCGATACGCCTGGAGACCAGTAATGTCAGGCACAGTACATCGCACACACAGGCTTCAGCACCGCTCGGCTTCCCCAAACAAGAACCCCAAAGTATGAATAAAGAGCAAAATGTAACAGAGGTCACAGGAAGTAGGGGACAGAGCTTGGTTAAAGGGGCCAGGGTCACTGGAGGAGGAAGAAGAGGTGGAGGGAAAGTGGCTGCAAGAAGACGGAGCCTGTGCCAACTCCACACGAGGGAGGACCGGACGCACGCTGGACGCACACCACGGAGAAAGACTGGAAGCGACGCGCCTGGTGGGGAAAGAAAAGCGAGTGGCACAAGCAGCCACGAAAAATTCAGGGAAAGAACCGCCAGTGAAACCTAAAGGAAGGTGAAGGATGGGACGGGGAAGCTGGACGCTGGCGCCAGGAGGCAGAGAGGAGAGAGCAGAGCAGACACCGCCGCGGTGGAAGAGGTGTTCGGTTTGCTGAGACAAGGCCTTGCTGCATGGCACAGGCTGGCCTTCAGCCTTGGCATCCTCCCGCCTCAACCTGCCGAGGGCTGGGATGGCACACGTGTGCCTCTGAGCCTGGCAGGACAGTGTGACATTTGGGGAGCCTAAAGGGTATGCGGATGTTACTGGTGCTGTTTTCACGATTTGTCTGTGTCTGAAATAAAAAGTGAAAGGGGAAAGGAGGAAGGCAGAAAGCACATTGTATTTGGCTCTTCTGTGGCGATTTTGGACACACGCACAGGTCCTAAAGCCACCGGGGACAATGAGTCTCTTCTGGGGCTGCTGCGTGGGTCGGGGATCCACCCTGGCACGGCTGAGGGAGGAAGAGTCCCGACTGCCAGGGACAGCTGGGCCGCACCCCGTGCCCCGGGGTGCAGGCCCCGGCCTGGGAGCCCTCGCCTGGGTCAGGACGGCGCTGTGCTGGCGGCCCCTGTCCGGAGCCCGCCCTGTAATTACAGCCAGGGCCGCTCCTCAGCAGGGGAAGCGCTGGGAGGGACGGGGTGGTTTGAAATTAGGAAATCTGTCCACAAAGAGTTTCAGGACTAAGGTCAGCTGAGCACCTCGGACCTAACCCAGGGGCTGCCCGCCCTCCTGCCCCTGAGCACCCCCCGCTTTTGGCCAACGTCGCCTTTGTGCCATGGCTGGAGGCCTTGCCGCCGGGCCCTGATCCCCAACACCCGGGACCAGCTCCCAGGGCGCAGGAGGCCCGAACCTCTGAGGGTCACCGGGCCCCACCGCGTGCCCTCAGCTCGTCACCGTGTGCTTCCCAGAGGATCTTGCCGGCTTAAAAGCGAGAATGGATGAGACAGAAGGAACAACCTGCCACGGGCACTGAGGGAGGACTCGGTGGGGATGAACCTCTACCAAGATGACAGGGTGGAAGCGAGGACATCCTGGCCCAGACGACAGGTGGGGGACCTCGAGGTGGTCCTCGGACTCTACCCAGTGTGAGGCCAGTGAGGCTGAAGATTTGACACTAGAGAGACAGGCTCCTAAAAACGCAGTGGATCAGCCCTAAATAAGAGGAAACAGGCTGTGCGCAGTGGCACAGGCTGGTCATCCCAGCAGACGGGAGGCCGAGGCAGGAGGATGGCTGTAAGTTAGCTAGCTTGTGCCATACGGTAAGTTCAAGGCCAGCCTGGAGTCCATAGCAAGACCCTGTCTAGAAGAGAAAGGAGGAGGAAAAGAAGGAAAGAAAGAAGGAGGGAAAGAAGGAGGGAAAGAGTCTTGTAGAGGAACTGGCTTTGCCACTGGGAATCCTCTCCTATAAGAGGCTTCCACACACAGGCAGCTTTACGGGTGACTTCTCCTAATTTAGGGGAGAAAGGACCCCAGCTGTGAGGGGAAGTGCCCGCCACACTTTTACAAACTGAGACCAGAGTGACTGTGACACCAACACCTGACAAGTGACCCATGGGCCAGGCGGTCACAGACACGTATGTTCAGGAAGCTCAGCGTCACAGTGTGGGGACGGAGCGTCGTGCCCTTAATCGCCTTGCTCAGAATGCCTGCTCTGCTGTGCGGCTCTGGCCCAAAAGCCATGTGAGGCCAAAGACTCACAGCAACCCTCCTGCCTCAGCCTCTTGAGTGCTGGGATGACAGGCATGCGTGAGGCTGGAGGTTCAAATCCTGGCGAGTTTGGTGCCAGCTGAAGCTGCCGCCAGGGGTAGGAGGGGACAGGGGCCGGGATGCCCGCAGGGCTGTCTGTGCCATGGAGCTTTCTCCTGGGCCATGAGTGTGGGGCGGTACCTTCTCGTGGATGACTGAGATGTACCAGGGCATCCTCTGGCCGGACACCTTGCGGCTGGACACAGGGCTCAGGCTGTGGCGTGAGCCCCTCCTCAGCTCCCTGAGCTCACAGGCGCTCCTGCTGCTCAGGAGCACGTGCCCTGCTGGAGACAGCAGCCCTCGAGCTCTGCCCGCGCACAGGCACCCCAGCCCAATGGTTTCCCCCTGTCGCCTGCAGGGAAGGAACTTTGCAGCCCGAGCACCTGGCCTGGCGCTGTGCTGGGGAAGGGACCGAGGGTGACAGCCATAGCCAGGCGCTCAGGGCAAGAGGCCACCTGGTGCCACCTGGCATGCTGGGGCCCGTCCCTCTGGCACCATCTTTGGATGAAGGAGGCACATTTGCCACCTTCCCGAGCCTCGGGTGCGGTCCCCGCCGGCTAGGTGACGCCAACTGAAGGCCAAGAGGGCCACGTGTGCCATTTCCGGGCTCTCCCTGCTCAAGGGAGTGACGCTGTGGGCCTCCGGGTAAGGGGCACAGGGCCGGCTGAGGACACAGCCGGGTGTCCGCTGGGACTACAGGTGGCCCCCTGGCAGAGGCGGCCGGCCCCTCACCATCGGTGCTCCAGCCTGAGTCCTGCCGGTCCCAGCACCAGTCCTCACTGCTGGACCTGAGCTGCTCCAAGGAGGACTCTGAACCTGCGGAGGGAGGGTGCCCAGGGGTGACCGAGGTGTCCCCTCCCGAGCCCTTTGGAGAGGGACCTGTGATGTCACCCCGCTGTGGACGTGACTGCAGATGCGGGGGACAGCTCCAGGACGCACAGATCAGAGTGCGGGCCCTGTCCCCGCCGCCAGTGAGACAGACCTGGGCCCGCGCTGCAGGCCCCAACTCCAGGACTGGGTACAGCCCCGCCGGGGTGGGGGATGGTCAGATCCCATGGGCAGGACCCTGAGGGCAGGACCGCGCTGTGCGTGGGGCCGGGGCTCTTAGGCAAGAGGCCACTGTGCCTCCCGTTTGTGCCTAACGAACCGGCCTCGGCCTTGGGTCTCCGGCCTGTAGCCAGCTGCCCCCACTGGCCCTGTGGGATCTTTGGACAAAGACAGGATAACAGAGCCAGAAGGCTGGGAGACAACTGGGCCTAGGCAGCTCGTGCCTGTAATTCCAGCACTCTGGGAAGCTGAGGCAGGAGAACCCCAAGTTCAATAACAGCCTGAGCAACTTTGCAAAACCTCATCTCAAAATTAAAAGTAATAAATAAATAAATAAATAAATAAGTGGACGAATGAATACAGCTCAGACAAAGACCCCGAGTTCAGTCCCCAGGACTGGGAAGGAGAAGGCCAAGGAGGAGGAGGAGGAGGAGGAAAGGGTGGGCAGGGCGAGGGGAGGAGAGGGTAGTGGCGGCTAGAGACCAACAGACTGGTAGAGGTGGTCGTCTTCTGGCCCTGCTGTGCCCTTTGGGTTTTGGAAGCATGGCGGGCCACGGTGCCAGGGGCGGGCGGTGTCACGGGAGTCCCAGCTGTGGCTCTTACCCGGATGGGACATGGTGGTGGCTTTGGTGCTAAACTGGGGGCAGCCGGGCCGCGCGAGGAAGGCCCTCCTCAGCTCCTGCATCTCAGACACGAAGCCCTGGAGGCTGGGGGCAGCCTGGGGCACATTCTAGAGAACGGTAAGAAGGGGTGGTGACCAAGAATCCTCCCTGCAGACTGGACACCCGGCTCTGTCCCCAGGCCACTAGGCGGAGGCTCCCACAGGGCCAGGGTGGTCTGGGGGCAGACAAGGCCTCTCTCCCTCTTGAGAGCGTGGGAGCCCAAGCGTGCTAAGGCAAGGTCGGCCCGGCCAACCCTGGGGCGGCAGCCCCTCCAGGAAGAGGACGGGCTGCCCAGTCATCCTGCCGCCTACCATCTTCCGGTAGCAGGAGCAGATGGCCAGGGCGGACCTCCGGAGGATGTGTGAAGCCTGGGGCAGCCTCTGTCCCAAGCTCAGGACGTCCCTGCCGGCCGCATTCTGCAGGGCACTCAGGCCCTGGGAGATCGGGTACAGGGCCACACTGTGCCTCTCCGACCCGCTGGTCTGCTTGGAGAACATCGGGATAGGTGAGGAGCCCAAGGGACAGGATGCGTCCCCCAGAGACAGCCTGGGGCCTGGAGCTTGGCTTCAGGCCAGAGACCAGCTTCCAACTCCTGTGGCGGACCCTGGGGGCAGGGTGTGGCATCACAGATGTCTCCATAGAGACAGGGCCGACCCTTCCTCGGCTTCCCGCAGCTGGGAAAAGGGCAGGAGGTTCTCCCGCAGAATCTCGGGATGTCGCCAGCAACCTGCCATCCTCTCTCCCAGGTTCATCGATTTTTCTTTTTAAAATCTGCATCCAGTTTTCCACCTTATTTAAAATCTGACACTGCCTTCGATGACATAGGAAAAGGTTAACATCCTTAGTCAGTTTAACAGTGTTTCTTTCTTTTTTTTTTTTTTTTTTTTTTTTTTTTTTTTTTTTTTTTTTTTTTTTTTTTGGTCTTTTTGAGACAGGGTCTCACTGTGCTGTCCAGGCTGCCTTGAGTGATTTTGTAGCCCAGGCTGGTCTTGAACTTTGCAGTGATCCTCCTGCCTCAGCTTCCCGAGTGCTGGGATTCCAGGTGTGTACCACCACGCCCAGCTTTAAAAGCGTTTCTCAACACCTGACTTTTAGGGTGTTGGGGTCCCAAGCCAGGAAGCATGCACATTAACACATGCTATATCATTGAGTCACACCCGCAGCCCTGCAGCTCTGTTTTAAAAATGTCACTGGGTGCTGGGTGTGGTAGTGTGTGCCTGTAGTTCCAGCTATTCAGGAGGCTGAGACAGGAGGGTTGCAAGTTCCAGCCCAGTTTGGGCAAGTTAGCAAGACCCTGTTTCAAAATAAAATCTACAGCGGGCAGGGACGTAGGTAGCACACAGAAGCCTGCACCAGCACACCCAGGGCCCCGGGTCCAGTCTCTACTGTAATGTATACAGCCAGCAGAGGCCCACAAGCTCCTGTAAAGACAGCGTGGCGTGAAATTTCTTGTGTCTGGTCAGGAGGAGAGAGTGACCAGACCTCCTGCCCCAAACTGGGAGAAGTGTGTCCCTTGTGCAGGGACGGGGAGAAGGCGGGGACCTCGGGCGGGCAGATCCCGGTGTGCATCCTGGTGTCTCCAGGTCCGCGACCTCCCTTGTCCTCATCTCCTTTCCTGCCTCCACCGAGGGCTGGGGGCCCGGGACTTAGGCCCCCCAGGACGAAAGGCGTGGGGCGCAAGGGGTGAACATTTCCAGAGAGAGGCTCATCGTGGCCTCTCGGGGGTGACTGAGATACAGTGTGCATAACGTGATTTTCACCACAGCAGTCACCTGCTGCTGAGCCCAGAGCGAACAGCCTTCAGCTGACCCCTCCACCACGGCGGCCCGGGAGGAGGCGGCGCCCGCTGGGTGTGCTCTGTGGGTCAGTGACCAGCGACCATGCTCCTCGGAGAAGCGTCTGTCTGATGCTCTGCCCACTTTTGTTCTGGTTGGGGTTTTGTTGCGTTTTAGGAGTTTTCTGCACCCTGGCTGGCAATCCCCAGCCAGGTGCCACATGCAAATCCTGGGCTCTGAGGTTCCCCCATGCCGGGTCGGACTAACCCCGGGGTGAGGCGGGCTGCGCACTTCCGTGAAGGGGCGTCACAACTGGGAAATCCCCGCCGGCCTGCGCCTCTCAAAGCTCCTGCCCTGCCTGCTCCCCGCACGGTTACACCATTGTACCTCCGAGCTAGCTCTGAGGACCTGCTTTGCGGTCATGGGTGCTTGAACCCCGCTTTACCGGGCCGGGCCTGGAAGCCGCCGCCTTTCCTGCCAACAGACTCGAGCCTTAGGCCGGGTGGGTTTGCTTCTGGGCTTCTGGTTCTTTTTTGGAGGTGGAGGCAGGAATTAGTTGTTTATTCAGAATATTCTGAGGCTACAGTTTTTTAATTTTTGTTCTTATGGTGCATGCTCGAGGTACTAACAGTTCCGAGCCTTAGGGAAGTCTGGCCAGGCGCGGAGCACGTCATCCTCCACTCTCGCCCTGCTCCCCCTCTCCCCAAACCTCTGGGGCCCCTTCAGCTCTGTAGAGG
Source organism: Dolichotis patagonum (assembly GCA_004027295.1). Lineage (NCBI taxonomy): Eukaryota > Metazoa > Chordata > Mammalia > Rodentia > Caviidae > Dolichotis > Dolichotis patagonum. Next base: position 121,865 of record PVJX010001507.1, read on the forward strand.
TTCTTTCTCCCTGTTTCCTACTATCCGTCCTTTGCTCTGCCCCTCACTGGGTTTCTCACACAAGCAAGACCATGTAATATCTCAGCTAACGTGTCCGCCATGTCTCACCCAGCATCACGGTGAGTCTGTTTGCCTACCGATGACTCAGGGCCACCCTTCTTCGTGGCAGAGTAGTACTCCATTGCATGGAAATGCTACATTCCCTTTATCCAGTCATCTGCTGATGGACAGATGGGCTGCTCCAAGGTTTAGCTATGAGGAATTGTGTTCTTATAAACATGGGTGAGTGTGTGTCATGGTGGTATGATGCCTTTAATTTTGGTGGGAAGATACCAAGGTGGGGAATAGCTGGGTCTGGTGGAATTTCTATTCCTAGTTCTTTGCAAAATCTCACTTAACTATTTTTGGTACCGGGGATCGAACTCAGGACCTTGTGCTTGCCAGGCAGGCGCTTATCCTGCTGAGCTAAACCCCCAGCCTGTTTGCAGAATCTCGTACTGACTTCCATAGAGGTTCTGCTCGTTGCCTTTCTGCAACAGTGCAGGTGGGTCCTTCCCCGAGGCCTGGTCAGCAATGGTTGCTGTTCAATTTCTTGATGGCAGCCAGTCTTCCTGGGTCAAGATGGCATCTCAGACTGATGTTTTAATTTGCATTTCTCTAATGGGCAGCGAGTTGGACATTTTTTTCATTTATTGATTGGCTTTTTTTGGGGGGGAGGGCAAGGTGGAGATGGGCTGGAGTGGGGCCAGGGACCGGGTTCCAGTCGCTGGGGAAGACAGGAAGGAGAAGACCTCTAGGCACTGCAGGCCAAGGGCCCCAGCTAATGCAGCCCCCTTTCCAGGTGGCCAGGTGTCCCCAGAGTCAGTGACAGTGGCCTGCGCTCCCCAAAAGCTGAGAGGTGCTGCTGATGGCCGGTCGTCTGGGCCAGTGACACTGTCATCCGTGGTCAGCACCTCCCCACCCTCCTGGGGCCCAGTGAGCCCGGGGAATGCTGCCTACCCCTCTGTGTTTTAAAAAATAAGCTATAGTGTAGTGCAGGCTGGGTGCAGTAAGCTTAGAAGACGCGTTTAAGCAAAGGGAAAGTTATCATGCCCAAACTGAGGAGCGGCAGAATCTAGACACCAGACAGGGCTGGATTTAGATTTGTCACAATTATGTGAACTCAGGCTTGTGCTTTATTTTAATTTATTTTATTTTATTTTATTTTATTTTATTTTATTTTATTTTATTTTATTTTATTTTATTTTATTTTATTTTATTTTTTGACTTTTTAAGACAAGGTTTTACTGTGTGCTTCAGGCTGGCCATGAACTCACGTTGCAGCCCAGGCTGGCCGCCGACTCACAGGGCTCCTCCTGCCTCAGCCTCCTGAGTGCTGGGAGTACAGTTATTGGCCGTTCCTTGATTTGGTCTTTCACTTGGGGATCTTTTTGAGTTCTTTATATACCTACCTGTTAGTCCTGCATCTGCAGAACAGCTGGGAACACTTTTGCCTGTAACGTAGGTATCTCCTCTCTGCCCATGCCTGCTTTGCCGTGAAGAAGCCTTTTCATTTGATTCCATCCCATTTGTTGATTCTTGATGCTTTTTCTTCTGCGACTAGGGCTCTGTTCATAAAATCCTTGCCTACCTCAGCTCTTCAAGAGCTGTGCCTATGTTATCTCCCGCCAGACTATTTCTGTTTAGACGTTTAGATCTGCAGCCCATTTTGATTTTAGTTCAGTGCCTGGTGAGAGACCTGAGTCTCCAGCACATGGCTGTCCAATTTTCCCAGCGCCCGTTATTAAAGCGAGTGTCTTTTCCTCCCCGTGTGTGTTTGGCTCCTTTGTCAAAGATCAAATAACTAAATGTGTCTGGGATTGTTTCTGCTGTGTCGGTTACTTTTCTCTCGTGGCTGAGACGAAATACCCGATACTCAAAGTGAAGGAAGGGAAGGTCATGTAGCTCACAGTCTGTGGAGGTTTCAGCCCACGCACGGCTGGCTCCAGGTGGGGTGGCACAGCCGAGGGGCAGCTGTTCATGGTGGCTGCACCTGATACCAGAAGTGAACAGAGCTAAAGAGCGAAGGGGGAAAGCCGGCCTCCGGCCCCCCTTACGCCGGTGCTGGTGCCGCCCTGGGCGGGTGCAGGACTCACACCGCCAGTGCCCTGCGGTTTGCGCAGCAGCGGCCTCCCCTCCCCCGCCCTGGCTCCCGCCACTCTACTTCCTGTCTCAGAATCTGAAGACTCTGGATGCCTCAGGGTCATCTCCTGGGGCCTGCTGTCCTCAGGGTCTGTCCATGTCGTGGCTTCTGCCCTAATGTCCCTTGTTTAGGTCTGGGTCATCGTCCATCGTGTGGGTGGGCCCTGCTGTGCTGACCCAGTGTCTGTGGCTTTGAGGTGCTCCTGCCCCTCTGTCCTCGTGAATGAGGGTGGGCGTGCCGGTCTCTGAGGCCCTGTTTGGCCTTGGTGTGGGGAGTGGGAGCTGCCGAGGCACCCCTTTCTGGGAGCTGGGGCCAGAGGACAGGGCTGTGGGCAGATGTCCTCACAAGGTGACCCTGCCTGGTGTGGGAGGGCAGTGCGGGAGGCTGCCCTCCCCAGCGGGCGGCTGGGAAGCTGCACAGACTGCTCACGGCACATCACAGCGCCCTGCAGCAGCCTGGGGCTGGCACCCTGGGATGGTCCTGAGCTGATGTCAGTCCCTTCTGTCCCCCTGCTGGACACCTGCTCTTATTTTTTCTTTTTTGAAATAGAGTCTCACTATGCAATTCAGGCTGGCCTTGAGCTCACTTTATAGCCCAGGCTGGCCTTCAACTGGAAGCGATCCTCCTGCCTCAGCCTCCCAGTTGCTGGAATTACAGGTGTGTGCCACCACACCCAGGCTTTGGACGCCTGCTTTCTGCAGGATCACGTGGTCTCGTCATGGTCCAGCCAGTCCTCCGGCAAGCTCACCCAAGTTCTCCTGTGTGTCCTTGCTCTACATGGTGCTGGCTCTTCCGGGACTTCCACCTCCCCAGTGTCCCCAGCTTGTGTCCTGCTGGGACGTGGAGCGGTGCCACCCGGGGTCCGTAGAAAGAGTCACAGCCTTGCAAGCGCCGCGGGGCCCAGGTCATCACTGGCTCCCTGCCCCCAGCGTCTGCGCTCTGCGGCTCTGGGGTGGGTTTTGCCAGACGTTCCGGAGCGTGTCCATCCGACACAGCCTGCTCCCGGTTTTCAGTCGTTCCGTGTCTGTACAGAACAACCGACTTTGTGCACTGAACTGACTTCATGCGCTGCGCACTCACAGCCTGGTCCACCCTGCCAGCTTCGCTTTAGGTCTGTGTGATTTTCCGCGTGGACAGGGCGGCATCTGTGAAGGGTGACAGCTCGCTTTCCCCTCTCCTTTGCTTTCTTCTTTCTCTTTCCAGCCTCTCACATCGCCCTTCCATTGGCCTTTCTCCCGTACCTCCCCTTTTCTCCTTCTGCTGCCCCTCTGCATCACTGGCCTGGTCCGAGCCTGCGTGAGGGGAGAGGAGGTGGGAACCACGCCAGCAGGGCCACGCCAGCAGAAATGCATGCACCAAGGGCTCTGTCACCAACGCGCACCTTGTTGTGGTGTAGTCACAGCCCATTGGTGACTGCTTTCTGGCCAGCAGTCCACGTTCAGTGCCCACAGTGGCAGTATGTGTGGACAGAGGAGACTGCTGGGGAGCTGAAGTCCTCCTGGGGGCCACTGTCACCAAGTCGGGCTACCCCAGGCCCCCTGAACAAAGCTTCGTATTACATTGCAGCATTGGGCCCATTTTATGTGAGTGTTTTTGGGTTGTGGAACAAGTCATCTGAGCTTCCATTATATTTTATGGGCAAATTTGCTTTGCTGTATGGGTACTTTGATTACAAGCATGTTTCCTGAGTGAATTATGCTCCCCAAACCAGATTTTACTGTAATTATATTTCTCACGCTCTACTTTATTTTTTTTTTTGTCTTTTTGTCTTTGTTTTGAGACAAGGATTCACTACGCAGTTCAGGCTGGCTTTGAATGTAGCCCAGGCTGGCCTCGAACTCATAGCGACCCTCCTGCCTCAGCCTCCGAAGTGCTGGGATTACAGATGTGCACCATCACACCCAGCCTCTCGTGCCCTGTTTTTTTTTAAAACAACTCTTTTGAAAAGCAAGTATTCACCTTCCCCGTGCTGAAAGCGCTGGGTGTGCACTGGTCTCTTGAAGGAGGTTTAAAATGCCTCTGAGGTAAAGGAGGCTGTGTCTACTGAAACTCACCAGGCCTCGTTTGCTTCTAGCTCTGCCGCGTTGGCGCCTTTGGCATCAAGTCCTATTGTGGGGCATCATGGGGTGCGTGGGCCTCTCAGGGTCCACAGCCTGGGGCAGGGGCACCAGTGGTCATTATGGCCCCGCCCCCGTCTCGGGGCCCCGCAGTTGTCCGCAGTTGTGAAGTGGGGATGGATGTCTGAGCCTTCGGGCAAGGTGACCACAGCAGAGACTGCCCTGCCAGCTGTGGAGGCCACATGCATCCCGCCTGCACAGCGGCCCGTGTGTGTGTTTGTGTGTGTGTATGTGCGCACATGTGCATGTGCGCGGGTGTGTGAGATCATGGGTCTGGCACAACAGGACCCCTGCCCTGTTCCTCTGGTGCAGCCACGACAACCAGCCCCCCAGACATGCGCTTTGTTATGTTACAAAGCAGAATTTTCCACCAATCACAGCTGAAAAAAACAGTTTCCAATCTGACATCACCAAGAACAGTTCACGTGCCGCCACGCGTCTGCTGATACCACCGGAGGAAGCACCGCGCCACGCCACGTGGAAAGCGCAGATGTTTCTGAAACTTAAAGCACTCAGCACTTTGCCCACTTGGCGGTGCCCCTCGGTGCTGGGTGCCCAAGGTGCGGCCTGGGCCTGGTGGTGCTGCCAGACGCAGCCCCGGGCTGTGGAGGCTGCAGAGGCAAGGGACGTGGGGGGCCAAGGCCACCCCAACCTGACTTCAATTTGTCTTTTTTTTTTTTTGTGGCTTTTTGAGTTTTATAGACCGCAGGTCAGGCCCGCCTATTCCTGGTGGTTCCACTTCCTCTGCCAAAGTGAGCTCCTTCAAAACCCCCCACGGCCTCCTGTCTTGGGGAGCCCTCTGCAGGCGGGGGATCAGGCTCCTCAGGCTGCTCAGAGAACCAGGTTGACAGGGCCTGGAGGTCAGGTACCCAGGGCCCTGCTGGAGGCAGCCCTGATAGCATGTTCCGGGCACCCCTCCTTCCTCCCTCTCTGGCTGGCTTTCCGGAGACGGCTACCTCTGGTGGCCTCTCACTCCTTCCAAGTAGCACATGGGGGGTGCTGGGGGAGCCCCTCCCAGATGCACACCCACAGAAAACGTGCCTTGCAAACACACGCAGGCTCACAAACACACACACATGCGCATACACACACACGCACTGCATCTCCAGTGTGGTCAGCCCCAGCTCCGTTTCCCCACAGGCCAGCACCTGAGGCCGGGAGGGGACTGGCCTGTCTGGCCTCAGTTTCCCCATCTGTGCAACAAGAGATGCATGCTCATTCCCCAGCCCCAGGAAGCCCCTAACCTGCCATTCCGGGGACCAGTGAGGCTCTCAGCCCCTGGCTTGTCCCTTTAGCCTGGCTTGTCAGCACAAGACGTGGAAAAGCCAGCAGTACGCTGGGCTGGACTCACAGGGAATGTTAGGAATAAAAGTTAAAAAAAAAAGAAAGAAAGAAAAAGAAAAAGAAAGAAGGAGCTGACCCATGGTGTAGAAAAGCTCATCCTTTTATCAAATATGGACAATTTCCAGCAGTCTGAGCACAGCCGTCCCTCAATCTGCTTGGGGTTTGGGGGTCCCCAGGACCAGCAGCTTCCTGGTGGCCACAGCCGGCTCCAGTTCCAGCAAACCTGGTTTTTTGTGTGAAGCAGGAAAGTCACCACAGTCCCTGCAAAATTCCCGGGCCAGGGACACAGCCGATCCTCCTGCCCCGCAGAGGAGGCCCCAGCCTGGCCTTGGACAGAGACTCGGCCTCCGCCTTCATCCGAAAGCCCAGCGCCCTAGATGCAGGCCTTGGCCGCTGCCCGGTCCTCAGATGTGGGAATACTTGTTGGCAGTCAGCAGGACACAGCGGTCCCCAGCACCGGGACGGCCCCGAAGGCACACAGTGGGCAGCTCAGCAGTTCTGACCTGATGAGTGTCCGGGCCGTCTGCAGGAGGCCTCCGGGCCTGGGCATCCCCTCAGGCCAGCGATGTCCCTCAGAAGCGGTGCTGGGCGGAGGACCTCCCGTGGCCCTGGGCGCAGCCCGGTGCCATCTGCCCAGCTGGCCTCAGTGCCCCTCACTCTCCGGGAACTCCTCCTTGATCGGCTGCTTGCGGGACTTGCAGTCGGGCAGGTCGAAGCCGAAGTCGGCCCACTCATCGGCGCTGGCTGCCGCGCCCGGGCCACCGCGGTTGGGGATGGTGATGGTGTGGCGCACGCGGAAGTGCACGGCCTCCATCACGCGCTGCCGCTGCAGCTCGCCCGAGCCGCCAATGGCGAGGGTGGCGGCTGAGCTGCCGCTGGAGCGCAGCAGCTGCTGGCCACAGTCGTGGCCCTGCTTCAGGTCCTGCAGGCCCCGCCAGATGGTCATGCGGTACTGGTCGGGGATCTTCAGGGCCCCGAGGTCCTGCACGAGAGGAGGCTGCTGTTAGGGGCCGAGGGGTCACCACGGACCGGACTGCTGCTGGGGGCCTCTGCGTCGCTCGCCTCACGCCCTGGCTGGGGACAAATGGGCTGAGCCCTGCTCCCGCCGGACCAGTGACAGACAGCTGGGGCCCCGCTGGACTGCAAGGCTGGCCACTGTGTTCTGTGGGCTTCTCAAGGATGCCTGGGCCCGGGCCTTACTTAACCGCCCGAGCCTGTTGCTCCTGGCCCTGACTGGGCCCTTCCAGCCCACAAGTGCTGAGCCTGACCTTGGGCCGCCATGCGCATGGGCTGCCTGGGGCGAGTGAGGGCCTTGGGGTCAGCCACTGGCCCTGCCCCCGTGTACATGGCTCTGAATGCGACTGTCTCCCTTGGGCCCCTGACTTCTTCCATTCTTTATGCCTCAGAAGCAGCCTAACCCTTCAACTCAAAAGCAGCAGGGCCTGTGAGCACCAGGAGACCCTGACAAAGGCAGGGACCCTGGAGGTCAGCTCAGGGGACTGGGTGCCCACCCCCGCCGAAAGCTGAGCTCCAGCCACTGCTGTACAGGCTCGGCCAGACAAGGCTTTCCTCGCACGCGGGCCCGCCGCCCGCCAGCCACCACTCACCTCCATGGTGAGGCTCTGCAGGTGGTACATGCTCTGGAGCCCCTGGGAGGTGAAGTACTCGATGCAGTTCGGACAGCCCAGCCCTGTTAGGAAACTGCAGCGGGGATGGAGGAGGAAGCAGCTTAGCTCCTGAAGGGCAGCTCCTGGTCACCCCGCTGCCTGAGGTGGCCACAGTGACCAAGCCGCAGCTCCCTCAGGAGGCCTAGGTGCCCGGCCCCAGGTGTACCCAGGAACCCATCTGTGGATGAACCCACCATGCCACCACCTGACATCCTGTGTGGGGACAGGATGGGGCTAGGGGGCCGTCTACACACCTGACGAGGCTGGGGTCGGCGTGGTAGGGGGGTGGCGGGGTGCAGTGGGACCCTGAGACCATGGTCTGGGAGCCATGGCCACCATTCATCTCTCCATTGGCTGGCATGGGGTGGCTGTGGCTGGCGAGCATCCCTGGGGCTGGCGAGAGGGCAGAGGGGTGTTAGGAGGGGGTGGCACCGGCACTGGGCATGGCGGGGCCCCGAGGCGGGAGTCGGCCTGGCAGTGTGGCCCAAGGCCTGAGCCCACAGCCATGAGTCCGGCCCAAGGCGACCGCAGACACTCAGTCCTGAAGGAAGAGCAGTCCCTGCATCCCAGGGGCTCCGGAACCGGCTGGGCCCACCCAGGGTCCTCCCAGGAGCAAACCGACTGCGCCCTGCCGAGCTCCCTGCATGCGCTATTGTTTAACCCTCAAAATGAGCAGGTCTGTCACTTCTGCTGCCATTGTGCTGACAGGGAGAGCGAGGCTCCGTGAGGTGAGGTCAGGAGCCCCCGTGAGCCGCCCCGCCGCTAGGAAGCAGGGCGGGGCAAGGCACATACTCCAAACCCGCGTCAGCCACTGCGGTCCCCACGAAGCACAGACATGGGGGGTGGGGGTGGCAGGCCGAAGCTCCTGGGGAGGCAGCCACCCCGAGTCCCTGCAGGTCGGGGCTGGCTGATGCGTCTCTGTTCCCAGCGCTGGGACTCACCCATGGGCCCCAGGCTGGGCCCGGCAGCCGAGGTGTGCGGGGGAGCCTGGCCCACCAGCTGGTTGACCGAAGGCAGCTTGTTGACACCACCATGCGCTTTGCTCATGGGGGAGAGGACGGGCCCGTAGGATGGCGGCTGTAGGTGGCTCCTGCCCAGAGAGCAACGGCTCACGTCGGGGGCAGCCGGGCACCGTCGTCCCCACCCAGGCACCTCCAGGGACCCCCTCGGTGCACACGGACAGAGACCCAGCACTTGCACAAAAGCCAGAGTGACTGTCCCACAGCCTCTGATCCCAACAGTGGCTGGCCATCAGGCCCCGCTGACCCCAGCTCTCACACTGGACGGCTGAGAGGCGGGCCAGTGTCGCTCTGACCAGCCACTCCCCTGTCTGCCCACTCAGCAGTGCTAACAAGGCCCCTTGCAGGACGAGGTAGTAACAGTCCCAGGGTCGCAGGGTCTCAGGACACCTGTCCCGGGCTTCTCCCTGCGGGGCTGGCCCATCCACCTGCCCTCCCGGCGGCCTCTGTGATGCTGGAGGAGGGTGGGCATCGTGTGGGGCTCACTCACGGCCGCTGCAGAAGCTGCTGCTGCTGCTGGCGGTAGGAGTCCACGAGCGGCTGCGGCACGAGCTCCATGAGCTCCAGGCTCTCCTTGACCTTCATCAGGATCTCGAAGTTCTCCCGGCCCCGCACCTGTGCGCAGAGAGGGACCCTGCCAGGCGACGGCCGCAGCCTCCTGCCCTGGGGGGACCCTGGCCGGCAGAAAGCGTCTCTCATTCTTGGGGTTCCCCAGCACCCCATAAGCCCAGGATTCCTCTTCCGCAGGTGCGGGTCTGCCCGGAGCGCTGACCATGGGTGGCCTTGGCATGGGCGACACCCACTCCCTTCTGTTCCCGCTTCCTCCCTCCCAGCAGATATGGTGGTGTAAACCAGGGGGGCTCATTCCGGGTCCTGGAGAACCCAAAACCTTCACAGACCGACCCTGGGAGGGCACCTGGGGCTTAAACACAGGCTGCAGTGGCGCCACCTGCTGGACGTTAGGGTCGCGGGGCTCCGGGACGTGGGGTTGCATGAGCTCAGATCTGCCTGGCACGACCTTGCCTTCTGCAGCACCCCCGGCCCACCTGCCGCCCAGCGCCACTCACGTGCATGTAATACAGGTCCTCGTCCCCGTGCCGCCTCTTCTTCATGTTGGCACCCAGGGTGGGGATGGCAGGGGGGCTCTGCTTGAATGCTGCAGGGTGGGCAGGGAGGGTAGGTGAGCTGGGCACGTTGCCGGGCACAGCTAGGTCAGGCGGTCTCCCCTCATGGTGCAGCCTGGTCACAGGACAGGACCGGGCAGCACCCATGCAGGACGAAGCAGACCCAGGTGCCACGTGGGCCCTGGATCCAGGTGCCATGGAAAGCCGCCTGGTGTGAGGACAGCACGGGGCCGGGGTCCATCCCCCGTGCGCCAGCTTGCACTCAGCCCTGCAGTCGCCCTGCCCACCCTGCCTCCTGGCCACCGTGACCGGCTGCAGCCCGCTCACCACGCTTGCTGGTGGCCCCATTCTTTGCTGAGCTCTCATTCAAGGCCTGCTGCTCGCGGTAGTGGTCTTCATCGGCCTTGCGGTCACGCCCAGGACAGGCACAGATGCGGCCCTCAAAGGAACGGCGGCCCAGCACCTGCCCACTGTCGGGTGGACACAGCCAGAACCGTGAGCCCCAGGACCCCGTGCCGAGCCCCATGCAGGTGGCAGGATCCCCTGGACTCCCTTCTCCAGCGGACTTCCCGGGCTCAGCACCACTCCCAGCGTGACCCCCCCCAGAGCTGCCTCACACCCCTGTCCACCCCACACCCATGTCACAGCAGACTCACTCCCGGGTCTCCAGTGTGATGATGATGAGGATGGGCCGCCGGTTCATGCCCCCCACGCAGCTGCTGTTACACATGAAGTTGTACAGGATGGTGGTGAATTCCGTCCCCACCTGTGCAGGGGAGGCAGACAGGGGACCGGGTCAGCATGCAGGCCCCGCCCAGGCTGGAGGCCTCCAGCCTGGCCCTGGTTGCAAGTGGAATGGGCAAGCATGCTTCTGTGGTTACACCATCTGTCCAGTCACCCATCCATCCATCCATCCACCCAACCACCTATCCACCCATTCAACCATCCATCCATCTATTCATCTACCCAACCACCCATCCATCAATCCATCCATCCACCCATTCACCCATCCACCAACCCATCCAGTCATCCACTCGCCCACTCATCCATCCATCCACTCACCCATCCAGCCATACACCATCTATTCATCTGTTCATCCACCCACCCACCCATCCATCCATCCACCCATCCATCCATCCACTCATCCATCCATCCATCCATCCACCCATCCATCCATCCACTCACTCATCCATCTACCCATCCATCCATCCACCCATTCATCCCTCCATCCATCCATCCATCCATCCAC